>WNWK01019905.1:0-15000 GCA_009830355.1 Cherax destructor | reverse complement strand
CATATATATATACATATATATATACATATATATATACATATATATATACATATATATATATATATATATATATATATATATATATATATATATATACATATATATATACATATATATATACATATATATATATATATATATATATATATATATATATATATATATATATATATATATATATATATATATATATATATATATATATATATATATATATATATATATATATATATATATATATATATATATATATATATAGTATATATATAAAATATATATATATATATATATATATATATATATATATATATATATATATATATATATATATATATATATATATATATATATATATATATATATATATAGTATATATATATATATAGTATATATATATATATATAGTATATATATATATATATAGTATATATATATATATAATAGTATATATATATATATATATAGTATATATATATATATATATATATATATATAGTATATATATATAGTATATATATATAGTATATATATATAGTATATATATATATATATATATAGTATATATATATAATTATATAATATATATATATAGTATATAGTATATATATATACTGTATATATATATAGTATATATATATACTGTATATATATAGTATATATATATACTATATATATATATAGTATATATATATAGTATATATATATAGTATATATATATAGTATATATATATATATATATATATATATATATATATAGTATATAATATATATATATATATATATATATATATATATATATAGTATATATATATATATATACTATATATATATAGTATATATATATATATACATACTATATATATACGTATATTATATATATATAGTATATATATATTTAACAGGTAACTTTGATTTCTCAGGAACTGTTTTTATACCATTTCTAGGTAAGTTTGTTGTGGTTACACTTTGTTAAGGGCAATAATATTATCCCCCACTGAAACTGTTCTTGTCCAACATCGACCTTAGTATTTTTATTTTAGAATGAAAATTACTCAGGCTATAATTACGGGGAAGCACTAAACCTATAGGGGGGTCATCCAGTTCCTGGGGAGTAGGAGGCAGTGACGTATGAGGGAAGGATGTGGATGGATGCTCCAATCCCTTTGATCAAGAACCCTTCACCAGAGATAATTACAATGTATTAATTTTATATATATATACAGTGGACCCCGAGTTTCGTAAAAACTTCACTCCTGAAGTCTGCTCAAGTGCCATTACCGAACGAATTTACTCCCTTAAGGAAAAATGTCACGTAGGTTAGTCTATTTTAGACCCCAAAAATACTTTTCCACAAGCACTTACAATATTATACTTACATAAATGTACGATTTCCGGGGTTTACGAAACTCGGGGGTCCACTGTATATATTTATATATAAAATCCCTTCTCCTCTATACATTACTAAAGTTATAAAGAGAAACTTTTGTTTTTCTCTTTGGGCCACCCCGCCTTGGTGGGAAACAACCGATTTGTTGAAAGATATATATACGTATATATATTCTAACCCCTTCTTCTGTATACATTACTAAAGTTAGAGAAACTTTTGTTTTTCTCTTTTGGCCACCCCACTTTGGTGGGAAACGGCCGATTTGTTGAGAGAAAGAATATATATTTTCTACTTGAGGTGAAGCCGCGGCTTTAATTTATAGGGAAGCCCTAAACTCGTAGGGGCTTTGCATAGCCTAGTAGCCAGTAAGATTAAAACTCTCATATTGAATCTAATCACAAACCTCCATTTTTCTTCTCTTTAAGGATGCTCTTAATTCATGCTCCTCCAGATATCTTCCGAGTCCATAGTCACTGTTTGACCTGACTTAACATCTCAATATCATAAAAAAAAAAAAATATGTTTGTCTGCCCAAACTTAAAAAAAAATATTCATTAGCAAAACTTAATCTTAGTGCAATTTTTGTTCATATAGGGGAAACAAGTCAAATTCAAAATGAAAATTTATTTTTGTCATCCGAGGTTTTATCTTAGATTTCCTAGATTTAAATCCCACTTCGAGGAGGTTCCCTCATGCGGGTGATAGGCTCTTGATCCGAGGAATTTGAGCCACTCACTTTTGGACAAAACCTGATTACCTCTCATTCACCAGCTTTGCATGACCCATATGGGTTTAGTGCTTCCCCATCATTAAAATAATCTAGGCTTAAAATTATAATAATCTAGGCTTAAAATTATAATAATCTAGGTTTTCTTACACATGCAATGTACTTCTGGCCAGTGAATACTTTTCCACTGGCAGGATACTTGGAGCCCCATTCTACCACCCGAATCCTACCTCCAGTGTAGGGTACAAGGGGCCCAATCTACCACCAGAACTCCTACCTCCAGCTCCAATGTAGGGAATCAGTGACCTAAACTACCACTAGAACCCTTATATCCACTCTCTTACCTTCTGACTGGCTCCAGTCCAGGCCTCGATACACAAGCCAGAAATTTGTATCATTTACCTATCATCAAGGCTTGCTTCAGAGATTGTTTTCAATCTAATAATAATAATCAGCATTGTAGGACAAACACCAGAGTTACTCCTCTTGTGGTATGGCATTTTGGGCCCAAACTAGTCTCTAAACCCGTGCCGTCACCCGTGTATTAAGGCTAGTACAAATTCTAGGATACCATGGCTGGTGCTGCCCCCGCACTGTCTTTTGGAGAGCTAGGATCAACCTGAGTGGATTCCAATACAGATCTTGGATCGATGTCCTTCAAACTGGAATATACAGGCTCTGCTGAGACGTTCTTCAGTAATCTGCTCGAAACATCATCGTCATCTATGTCGTCTAGACTATCTTGTACGTGTTTAACTCCCACACCATCAAACAGAGGCTCGACATTTTCATTTGGCACATCAGCCTGAAGAAGAAAATGAAAACTTTATAACAGCTATGACAAACACTGACTGGCAAACAGAAATAGACAACTTCCCAGATACTGACTTATGTATTAATAATTTTCTTAAAAAGACCCAATACCTCTATAATAAGCATTGCCCTAAAAAACTAAACAAATCACAACTAAAAGATTAAATAGTCCCTGGCTAACCCCCAGCATACTCAAATCCATTAATATAAAGCACCTATATGAAAAACAGTACAGAATGGGTCAAATAAGAGAACAAACAAAACGCTACTCATCAAACCTAACGAGTCTGATAAGAAGGTCAAAAAAATTGTACTATGAGAACAGATTACATAACTTAAAAGGTGATATAAAAAAGACCTGGAAAACCCTATCTGAAATTCTAGGAACTAAAAAGATATCCACAAACAGAACAATCAAGCTAACAAAACCAGATGAACCCCTACTCCCACCTATTGAAACAGCAAACAAACTCAATGATTTCTTCTCCACCATAGGTAAAAAGCTGGCAAGCAAAATCCCAAGTTCAAATACTCCACCTAAAGACTATCTCACTGGCACCTATCCGAATATACTATTCCTAGCCCCAACCAACCCAATAAAAGATTCACTTATAATCAACACATTAAAAAACAAAGCAGGTGACCTAAATAACTTACCACCTTTTATATACAAAAAAGCCTCTCAAGTTCTCTCACCAATTATTGCAACACTCTTTAACAAATCCATTGAATCCTCTACCTTCCCATCAATACTCAAAATAGCGAGGGTCACCCCAATACATAAAGGAGGAGATCAAACAGACCTGAATAACTACAGGCCAATATCTAACTTACCCCTTCTCTCCAAAATCTTTGAAAAATTAATTCATAGACAAATATATTCCTACCTCACCTCCAACAACGTACTCAACCACTGTCAATTTGGATTCAGGCCTAATAAAAATACAAATGATGCCATTATACACATGTTAGAAATAATTTACACGCCCTTGAGAAAAAGAAATCCCAGTGGGAATCTTCATTGATTTACGTAAAGCTTTTGATACAGTTGACCATGATCTGTTACACCTAAAATTATCACACTATGGTATAAGAGGACACTCCCTCAACTACCTAAAATCATACCTTAGCAACAGAAACCAATATGTGTACACAAATGGAGCTAGCTCCACCGCGCAAACTATTACCGTAGGTGTCCCACAGGGAAGTGTTCTTGGCCCACTACTCTTTCTCATTTACATTAACGACCTACCAAATGCATATCAACTACTCAAACCCATACTTTTTGCAGATGACACTACAGTGGTACCCCGACTTACGATGGTCCCCAAACACACCCTTTTATGTAAGTTTATTTTTTTAAATGCCTTTGTAAGTGTAATTTTGGGGGTCTAAAAGGACTAGTCTATTTTACATCATTTCTTATGGAGATAAATTCGTTTGGTAATGGCACTTGAACAGCATTCTGGAATGAAAAAATATCGTAAGTCGGGGTACCACTGTATTTGGAGTTTACCTGGAGAGAATTCCAGGGGTCAACGCCCCCGTGGCCCGGTCTGTGACCAGGCCTCATGTTGGACCAGAGCCTGATCAACCAGGCTGTTACTGCTGGCCGCACGCAGTCCAACGTACGAACCACAGCCTGGCTGGTCAGGTACCGACTTTAGGTGTCTGTCCAGTGCCTTCTTGAAGACAGCCAGGGGTTTGTTGGTAATCCCCCTTATGTATGCTGGGAGGTAGTTGAACAATCTAGGGCCCTGACACTTATTGTGTTGTCCCTCAACGTGCTAGTGGCACCCTGCTTTTCATTGGGGATGTTACATCGCCTGCCGAGTCTTTTGCTTTCGTAGGGAGTGATTTTCGTGTGTAAGTTTGGTACTAATCCTCGAGAATTTTCCACGTGTATATAACAATGTATCTCTCCCTGCCTGCGTTCTAGGTAGTACAGGTTTAGAAACTTCAAGCGTTCCCAGTAATTGAGGTGGTTTATCGCAGTTATGCATGCCGTGAAGGTTCTCTGCACATTTTCAAGGTCAGCAATTTCACCTGCCTTGAAAGGTGCAGTTAGTGTGCAGCAATATTCCAGCCTAGATAGAACAAGCGATTTGTAAAGTGTCAACATGGGCTTTGCATCCCTGGTTTTGAAGGTTCTCATTATCCATCCTGTCATTTTTCTAGCAGATGCGATTGCTACGGTGTTATAATAATAATAATAATAATAATTTTTATTTCAATGCATGTTACAAGTGTACAATGTTATTGGTAGTTACAAATATAATACAAATATAAAACTGTAATGCAAGGAGAGCCACTGGCATGCCATGGCATTAGGGGCAGTTTATTCTAGAGACTTATTCACTAAGTACTTAATGCTAAAGAAATTGATTGAGTTTATTCTAGTTCTATATTATTTAAATTATTAAATGGTTATACATACTATTTAAAGACAATACAAGAGAAATTGGTTGAGTTTAATCTAGTTGTAGAATTTATTTCAAATTACAGTATGTTGATGCTATACTAGTATAATAACAATACTAGAAATAGTTTTTAGAGTTTCATCTAGGTATATATTTTATTTCGAATTAAGAAAATGATGATACTATAAGATTTTAAATGACAATATGATGATATGAGATTGCAACAAGTGTTAAGGAGGATGAACATATCAAAATGAGATCTTCTTAAGTAAAATAATATTGGGTTTGGAAGTTTGTTACAGTATGAGTATTTAGTATAGGGTGAGTAGGTGACTTTTGAGAAGAGTCTTGAATTGATTTTCCGACAAGGTTAACTTGATATTTACTGGTAATGAATTCCAGATTTTGGGGCCCTTTATGTGCATAGAATTTTTACATTGGTTAGTATGGACTCGGGTATGTCAAATAGTGATCTGTGTCTTGTGTCATGTTCGTGGGACCTATTAAAGTTGTTGAGGAGAATTCTGAGCGCCTTGAAGGTGAGATCCTCTGACATGATCACTCCCAGGTCTTTGACATTAGTTTTTCGCTCTATTGTGTGGTTGGAATTAGTTTTGTACTCCGATGAGATTTTAATTTCCTCACGTTTTCCGTATCTGAGTAATTGAAATTTCTCATCATTGAACTTCATATTGTTTTCTGCAGCCCATTTAAAGATTTGGTTTATGTCTGCTTGGAGTCTTGCAGTGTCTTCAACGGCGGACACTGTCATACAGATTCGGGTGTCATCTGCAAAGGAAGACATGGCACTGTGGCTTATATCCCTGTCTATGTCCGATATGAGGATGAGGAACAGGATGGGAGCGAGTACTGTGCCTTGTGGAACAGAGCTTTTCACATTAGCTGCCTCAGACTTTACTCTGTTGACTACTACTCTTTGTGTTCTACTTGTTAGGAAATTATAGATCCATCTACCAACTTTTCCTGTTATTCCTTTATCATGCATTTTGTGTGCTATCACACTATGGTCACACTTGTCAAAGGCTTTGCAAAGTCGTGTATATAACATCTGCATTCTGTTTGTCCTCTAGAGCATCCAGGACCTTGTCATAGTGGTCCAGTAGTTGGGACAGACAGGAGCGACCTGCTCTAAACCCATGCTGCCCTGGGTTGTGTAATTGATGGTTATCTAGATGAGTGGCGATCTTGCTTCTTAGAACCCTTTCAAAGATTTTTATGATATGGGACGTTAGCGCTATTGGTCTGTAGTTCTTTGCCATTGCTTTACTGCCGCCTTTGTGGAGTGGATGTTAAAAGCATGTGATAGGGGCTTCTTGCAGTTCTTGATGAACACTGAGTTCCATGAGTCGGGGCCTGGAGCCGAGTGCATGGGCATGTCATTTATCGCCTTTTCAAAGTCATGTGGCGTCAGGGTAATGTCAGATAGGCTTGCGTCTACCAGGTTCTGTGGCACTCTCATAAAAAATTCATTTAGGTCTTCAACTTTTAGTCTGGTTAGCGGCTCACTAAAAACTGAGTCATACTGGGACTTTAGTAACTCACTCATTTCCTTGCTGTCATCTGTGTAAGACCCATCTCGTTTTAGTAGGGGCCCAATACTGGATGTTGTTCTCGACTTTGTTTTGGCATAAGAAAAGAAATACTTTGGTTTTCTTTCAATTTCATTTATGGCTTTTAGTTCTTCCCGCGTTTCTTGATTCCTGTAAGATTCCTTTAGTTTTAATTCAATGTTTGCTATTTCTCTGACCAGTGCCTCCCTACGTATTTCAGATATATTGGCTTCTTGTAGCCGCTCTGTTATTCTTTGCCTTCGCCTGTATAGGGAGCGCCTCTCTCTTTCTAGTTTACATCTCCTCCTTTTCCTTAAGGGAATTTGCCTTGAGCAAACCTCAAGTGCCACAGTTAATTTGTTCTAGACATAGGTTAGGATCCGTGATGCTTAGGCTATCTTCCCAGTTTATATCATTTAGGATTTGGTTTACTTGGTCCCACCTTATGTTTTTGTTATTGAAGTTGAAATTGGAGAAGGCTCCCTCTCGACTGATCACATTTTGTCGATCTGGGGCCCCCCTCATGCATGTCTGGACCTCTATTATGTTGTTATCTGAATATATCGTTTTTGATATGATGACATTTCGTATCAGATCATCATTGTTAGTGAAGATGAGGTCCAGTGTATTTTCCAATCTTGTAGGCTCTATTATTTGCTGGTTTAAGGTGAATTTGGTGCAGAGATTTAAAAGCTCGTGTGTGTGCGAGTTTTCATCTGAGCTGCCTCCTGGTGTTATCTCTGCTACCACATTATTTGCAATATTCCTCTATTTTAGGTGCCTTAGGTTGAAGTCCCCCAGGAGCAAGATGTTGGGGGCAGGGACTGGAAGGTTTTCCAGACATTGGTCAATTTTCAGAAGCTGTTCCTGGAATTGTTGGGACGTTGCATCCGGAGGCTTGTATACAACCACGATGACCAGGTTTTGATTCTCGATCTTTACTGCTAAAACTTCAACTACATCATTTGAGGTATTTAGTAGTTCTGAGCATTTAAGTGACTCTGTGATATACAGGCCAACCCCCCCCCTTTTGCCTGTTCACTCTGTCACATCTGTATAGGTTGTAGCCAGGGATCCATATTTCATTGTCCAAGTGATCCTTTATGTGGGTCTCTGTGAAAGCCGCAAACATTGCATTTGACTCTGTAAGCAGTCCACGGATGTAAGGTATCTTGTTGTATTTGCAGATGACACAACATATGTCTTCTCTCACCCAAATCCAGTTATACTGGCCAACACTGTTAATGCCGAATTACAGAAAATATCAACATGGATTACGACTAACAAGCTTACTCTCAATACTGACAAGACCTACTTCATACAGTTTGGAAGCAAAGCCACAAATGTTCCACTTAACATAACACTTAATGGTACACCCATCACAAGACTCACAGAGGGAAAATTCCTAGGAATCCACCTTGACAGTAGCCTTAAATTCCAAACACATATACAACAAATTTCCAAGAAAATCTCGAAGACAGTAGGCATATTATCAAAGATACGCTATTATGTACCTCAATCAGCTCTCCTTGCACTATATCATTCACTTATCTACCCGTATCTCACCTATGGAATCTGTGCATGGGGATCAACAACGTTAAATCACCTTAGACCACTCATAACACAACAAAAGGCCGCAGTCAGAATGATAACAAATTCCCACTCTAGACAGCATACTCCACCAATATTCAAAAGTCTCAAACTACTCACCGTAAAGAACATTCATACTTACTCTTGTGCCTACTACATATATAAAACTTTACACTCTAATATAAACCCTCTGCTCAAAACTCTCCTCACCAACTTTAATAGGACCCATGACCACAACACAAGACACAGATCACTTTTTGATATACCCCGTGTTCATACCAACCTATGTAAAAATTCTATGCACATAAAGGGCCCCAGAATCTGGAATTCATTACCAGTAAATATTAAGATAATCTTGTCTGAAAATCAATTTAAGACTCAACTCAAAACCACCTACTCACCCAAACCTAAATGATCATGCTATAAACTACTTTGAAAATGCTCATTGTTACTTTCCTATACGATAATCTCAATTTTTAATAATATGTTACTATTATGTTACCCCCTACTCATATTATAAGTTAATGTCAAAAATGCTCAATGTTATTTTCCTTAAGATAATCTCAATTCCATATTATCATTCAAGAATCTTAACACCTGTAACAATCTAAGATCTAATATCATTATATAATAATTTAAACAGTAAAATTTCATCATATTGTAATTTTGAAAATAATTTTTAACTAGAATAAACTCAATAAATTTCTCTAATATTAAGTACATAGTTTTTAAGGACTAGAATAAGCTGCCCCTAATGCCATGGCATGTCAGTGGCTCTCCTTGCACTCAATTTACATTGTAACTTCCGATACCCATGTAATCTGCAATGAAATAAAATTTGTTTGTTTGTTTGTTTGTTTGTTGCTGGCTTTAGACCCTGTATATTTGCAAAGATGAATGACGTTGGATTGGTGGTATTGGTGGTATGGAGGGGGTCTTTTTTTCTTGGCACTAATATCTGTTGTTCTGGAGTGGAGGCCATTGACTGTGGTTCCACTCCAGAAATGATTGCAGTTGGTGTATGATTTCTGTCATTTCCTGCCAGCTTTTTTTCCTTCCTTGCGCTAAAAAACCTCTCTCTCTGGAGTGGCTTTGGCTACCCAGGTTTTCCCATGGTCTGGATGTTCTGTGTCGTCTTGTACCCTTTAGGTGGTGTGCCTGGCAATATAGGTTATAGCACTGTCTTTCCTGAACTGATGAGTGACACATTTCAGGGTGGAAAAGCTTACAGAAAGGGAGGTTGCATTTTCCTGTTGTCATATGGGCACGGCATTTTCTGGGGTGGTCAAAGTTGCATGTCCCATCTGTTTTCCCAGAAATTCCATGCCTGCAGATACCAAATGCATAGGCCTGGTTTGTGTTTGCGTTGATTTTTGTGACTGTGTTCCCTAATGTATTCCCTATTGGTGCGTGTTTTCCTGTCTCATTTCTATCTTCAGCACTAGTGCTAACATCCCCTTTTGTTTCATCTCCAACATTAGCACCCAAGCCCAGACATACTAGCCAACACTGCAAATATTGAATTGCAGAAAATATCTACCTGGATGATGACCAACAAACTTACTCTCAATATTGATAAAACCTATTTTATCCAGTTTGGGAACAGAGCTACAAATGCACCACTTAACATAATGATAAACGGGTCCCCTATCACAAAACTCACAGGGGGAAAATTCTTAGGAATCCATCTTGACAGTGGCCTCAAATTTCAGACACATATACAACAAATTTCCAAGAAAGTCTCAAAGACCGTGGGAATACTATCCAAGATACGGTACTATGTTCCACAACCAGCTCTCCTTACCTTATATCACTCACTCATTTACCCCTACCTCACCTATGGAATCTGCCCATGGGGCTCTACATCAATAACTCATCTCAGACCACTAATAACACAACAAAAGGCAGCAGTTAGAATGATAACAAATTCACACTCCAGACAACATACTCCACCAATATTCAAAAACCTAAACTTACTCACCATACAAGACATCCATACTTTTTACTGTGCCTATTCAAATTCTTTATTTCATGTAATACAAGGACGGGGTACTTTTTTTTTTTTCAACAAGTCGGCCGTCTCCCACCGAGGCAGGGTGACCCAAAAGAAAGAAAATCCCCAAAAAGAAAATACTTTCATCATCATTCAACACTTTCACCACACTCATACATAATCACTGTCTTTGCAGAGGAGCTCAGATACGACAGCTGAGAAAAGTCCCTCCCAGCTGTCACTATCTCAGACCCCTCCTTTAAAGTGCAGGCATTGTACTTCCCATTTCCAGGACTCAAGTCCAATTAAATCAATTAACTGGTTTCCTGAATCCCTTCACAAAATGTTACCCTGCTCACACTCCAACAGATCGTCATGTCCCAAAACCATTCGTCTCCATTCACTCCTATCTAACACGCTCACACATGCTTGCTGGAAGTCCAAGCCCTCGCCCACAAAACCTCCTTTACCCCTTCCCTCCAACCTTTTCTAGGACGACCCCTACCCCGCCTTCCTTCCCTACAGATTTATACGCTCTCCAAGTCATTCTACTTTGATCCATTCTCTCTAAATGACCAAACCACCTCAACAACCCCTCTTCAGCCCTCTGACAAATACTTTTAGTAACTCCACACCTTCTCCTAATTTCCACATTCCAAATTTTCTGCATAATATTTACACCACACATTGCCCTTAGACAGGACATCTCCACTGCCTCCAGCCTCCTCCTCGCTGCAGCATTTGCAACCCATGCTTCACACCCATATAAGAGTGTTGGTACCACTATACTTTCGTACATTCCCTTCTTTGCCTCCATGGATAACGTTTTTGTCTCCACAGATACCTCAATGCAACTCACCTTTTTTCCTTCATCAATTCTATGGTTAACCTCATCCTTCATAAACCCATCCGCTGACACGTCAACTCCCAAATATCTGAAAACATTTACTTCTTCCATAATCCTCTCTCCAATGTGATATCCAATTTTTCTTTATTTAAATCGTTTGATACCCTCATCACCTTACTCTTATCTATGTTCACTTTTAACTTTCTACCTTTACACACTCTCCCAAACTCGTCCACTAACCTTTGCAACTTTTCTTTAGAATCTCCCATAAGCACAGTATCATCAGCAAAAAGTAACTGTGTCAACTCCCATTTTGCATTTAATTCCACATAATTTAATCCCACCCCTCTCCCCAACACCCTAGCATTTACTTCTTTTACAACCCCATCTATAAATATATTAAACAACCATGGTGACATTACACATCCCTGTCTAAGACCTACTTTTACCGGGAAGTAATCTCCCTCTCCTACACACCCTAACCTGAGCCTCACTATCCTCATAAAAACTCTTTACAGCCTTCAGTAACTTACTACCTATTCCATACACTTGCAACATTTGCCACATTGCTCCCTATCCACTCTATCATATGCCTTTTCTAAATCCATAAATGCAATAAAACTTCTCTACCTTTATCTAAATACTGTTCACATATATGCTTCACTGTAAACACTTGATCTACACATCCCCTACCCACTCTAAAGCCTCTTTGCTCATCTGCAATCCTACCTCTGTCTTACCTCTAATTCTTTCAATAATAACCCTGCCATACACTTTACCTGGTATACTCAGTAAACTTATTCCCCTATAATTTTTACACTCTCTTTTATCCCCTTCCTTTATATAAAGGAACTATACATGCTTCTGCCAATCCCTAGGTACCTTCCCTCTTTCATACATTTATTAAACAAAAATACCAACCACTCCAGCACTATATCCCCCTGCTTTTAACATTTCTGTCATGATTCCGTCAATTCCAGCTGCTTTACCCCTTTCATTCTACGTAATGCCTCACGCACTCTCCCCACACTCACATCCTGCTCTTCTTCACTCCTAAACGATGTTGTACCTCCCTGGCCAGTACATGAAATTACCGCCTCCTTTTTTCATCGACATTTAAAAGTTCCTCAAAATATTCCCGCCATCTACCCAATACCTCCAGCTCCCCATCTACTAACTCCCTACTCTGTTTTTAACTGACAAATCCATTCGTTCCTAGGCTTTCTTACCTTGTTTATCTCACTCCAAAATTTTTTCTTGTTTTCAGCAAAATTTCTTGACAGAGCCTCTCCCATTCTTTCATCCACTCTTCTTTTGCACTCTCTCACCACTCTCTTCACCTTTCTTTTACTCTCCATATACTCTGCTCTTCTATTAACACTTCTGTTTTGTAAAAACCTCTCATAAGCTACCTTTTTCTCTTTTATCACACCCTTTACTTCTTCATTCCACCACTCACTCCTCTTTCCTCCTGCACCCACCCTCCTATAGCCACAAACTTCTGCCCCACATTCTAATACTGCATTTTTAAACTATCCCAACTCTCTTCAACCCCCCCACTACTCCTACTTGCACTAGCCCACCTTTCTGCCAATAGTTGCTTATATCTCACCCTAACTTCCTCCTCCCTTAGTTTATACACTTTTACCTCTCTCTTACTTGCTGTTGCCATTTTCTTTTTGTCCCATCTACCTTTTACCCTAACTGTAGCTACAACCAAATAATGATCTGATATATCCGTTGCCCTCTATAAACATGTACATCCTGAAGCCTACTCATCAACCTTTTATCCACCAATACATAATCCAACAAACTACTTTCCTTACGTGCTATATCATACCTTGTATATTTATTTATCCTCTTTTCATAAAATATGTATTACTTATTACCAAACCTCTTTCTACACATAGCTCAATTAATGGTTCCCATTTACATTTACCCTGGCACCCCAAATTTACCTACTACTCCATCCACAACATTTTTACCCACTTTAGCATTAAGATCCCCAACCACAATTACTCTCTCACTTGGTTCAAAACTCCCCACACACTCACTCAACATTTCCCAAAATCTCTCTCTCCTCTCACACTTCTCTCTTCTCCAGGTGCATAAACACTTACTATAACCCACTTTTCACATCCAACCTTTATTTTACTCCACATAATCCTTGAATTTATACATTTATATTCCTTCTTTACCTGCCATAACTGATTATTCAACATTATTGCCACTCCTTCTTTAGCTCTAACTCTATTTGAAACCCCTGATCTAATCCCATTTATTTCTCCCCACTGAAACTCTCCTACCCCTTCAGCTTTGTCTCACTTAAAGCCAGGACATCCAGCTTCTTTTCATTCATAACATCTACAATCATCTCTTTCTTATCATTCGCACAACATCCACGCACATTCAAACATCCCACTTTGACGGTTTTCTTCTTCTTTTAGTAAGCTATACAGGAAAAGGGGTTACTAGCCCATTGTTCCGGCATTTTAGTTGACTTTTACAACACGCATGGCTTATGGAGGAAAGATTCTTATTCCACTTCCCATGGATATGAAAGGGAAAAGCAATAAGAACAAGAACTATTAAGATAAAATCAAAGAAAACTCAGATGAGTGTGTATACATAAACGTGGACATGTTTGCGTAGTGTGACCTAAGTGTAATTATAAGTAGCAAGACGTACATGAAATCTTGCATGTTTATGAGACAGAAAAAAGACACCAGCAATCCTACCATCATGTAAAACAGTTTCAGGTTTCTGTTTCACAGTCACCTGGCAGGATGGTAGTACCTCCCTGGGTGGTTGCTGTCTACCAGCCTACTACTTATAGTTATACATTAAAGTTGATATTACAAGATGGCCAATAATATGCCTAGGTATGCCTAGGCTTTTCAGGCAGTCTTATGATAGGTCTTACTCAATAGCTATACTATGAATATACAGATTGTAAGGTTAGGTTAGGTTAGGTTTACAAAAATTTAAACATTTAAACATTGAGAATTTAACAATTAGTATAAGAAGTTAGCAATTAGTTTATATATTAATGATAAAGGTGATATATTGGCATAATATAGTTTCTATATTGGAGTGTCTTAGGCAATTCATTACCTGTCATTGCCAAAGAAACCCTGCCTGTACCCCAATTCAAAATGATGCTAAAAAACCACCTTCTCACCCAAAGCTAAATGCTCAATTTCAAACATTCCCATACATAGAACACTCTATGCAAATATTAACCCACCACTCAAACTTCTCCTTACCAATTTTAACAGAACACATGACCATAACACTAGACACAGATCACTCCTCGATGTTCCCCGTGTCCATCTAACACTATGTAAAAACTCAATGCATATAAAAGGCACGAAAATTTGGAATTCATTACCTGTCATTGCCAAAGAAACCCTGCCTGTACCCCAATTCAAAATGATGCTAAAAAACCACCTTCTCACCCAAAGCTAAATGCTCAATTTCAAACATTCCCAACAAAGTAGAATAATCACTTAATGTAAAAACCTGACTAATCACTTAAATGTAAAACCTGTTATGAATAATACATACTAAGTAACTATTTCCATAACATTTACATTATAATGACCACGTAAACTGTAACTGCAATGCAATTAATTGTTTTAAATTGTTTTTT
>WNWK01019904.1:0-36879 GCA_009830355.1 Cherax destructor | reverse complement strand
TAAGGATCAACCCTGTGGAATTTCTTTTCTCATTAAAGGATCCTGTATGTATATGTATCCTGTTGATGCTTGTTGTAACTGTATATGTGTATGGTATCCTTGTTGTGTGTATGGTATCCTTGTTGTGTGTATCGTAACCTTGTGTGTATGGTATCCTTGTTGTGTGTATGGTATCCTTTTGTGTATGGTATCCTTGTTGTGTGTATGGTATCCTTGTAGTGTTTATAGTATCCTTGTTGTGTGTATGGTATCCTAGTTGTATGTATGGTATCCTTGTTGTGTGTATGGTATCCTTGTTGTATGTATGGTATCCTTGTTGTGTGTATGGTATCCTTGTTGTGTGTATGGTATCCTTGTTGTGTGTATGGTATCCTTGTTGTGTGTATGGTATCCTTGTTGTGTGTATGGTAACCTTGTTGTGTGTATGGTATCCTTGTTGTGTGTATGGTATCCTTTGTTGTATTGTATGGTATCCTTGTTGTGTGTATGGTATCCTTGTTGTGTGTATAGTATCCTTGTTGTGTGTATGGTATCCTTGTTGTGTGTATGGTATCCTTGTTGTGTGTATGGTATCCTTGTTGTGTGTATGGTATCCTTGTTGTGTGTATGGTATCCTTGTTGTGTGTATGGTATCCTTTTGTGTGTATGGTATCCTTGTTGTGTGTATGGTATCCTTGTTGTGTGTATGGTATCCTTGTTTGTGTGTATGGTATCCTTGTTGTGTGTATGGTATCCTTTTGTGTGTATGGTATCCTTGTTGTGTGTATGGTATCCTTGTTGTGTGTATGGTATCCTTGTTGTGTGTATGGTATCCTTGTTGTGTGTATGGTATCCTTGTTGTTGTATGGTATCCTTGTTGTGTATTGTTGGTATCCTTGTTGTGTGTATGGTATCCTTTTGTGTGTATGTACCTTGTTGTGTTATGGTATCCTTGTTGTGTATGATATGGTATCCTTGTTGTGTGTATGGTATCCTTGTTGTGTGTATGGTATCCTTGTTGTGTGTATGGTATCCTTGTTGTGTGTATGGTATCCTTGTTGTGTGTATGGTATCCTTGTTGTGTGTATGGTATCCTTGTTGTGTGTATGGTATCCTTGTTGTGTGTATGGTATCCTTGTTGTGTGTATGGTATCCTTGTTGTGTGTATGGTATCCTTGTTGTGTGTATGTTTTCCTTGTTGTGGGTATAGTATCCTTATTGTGTGTATGGTATCCTTGTTGTGTGTATGGTATCCTTGTTGTGTGTATGGTATCCTTGTTGTGTTATGGTATCCTTGTTGTGTGTATGGTATCCTTGTTGTGTGTATGGTATCCTTGTTGTGTGTATGGTATCCTTGTTGTGTGTATGGTATCCTTGTTGTGTGTATGGTATCCTTGTTGTGTGTATGGTATCCTTGTTGTGTGTATGGTATCCTTGTTGTGTGTATGGTATCCTTGTTGTGTGTATGGTATCCTTGTTGTGTGTATGGTATCCTTGTTGTTGATGTGTATGGTATCCTTGTTGTGTGTATGGTATCCTTGTTGTGTGTATGGTATCCTTGTTGTGTTATGGTATCCTTGTTGTGTGTATGGTATCCTTGTTTTGGTGATCTGTGTGGTAGTAGTGTAGTATCTTAGTTGTGTGTATGGTATCTTTGTGTATGGTAGTCGTGGTGGAGTAGTAGTAGTAGTAGTAGTAGTAGTAGTAGTAGTAGTAGTAGTAGTAGTAGTAGCAGTAGTAGTAGTTGCAGCAGCAGTAGTAGTAGTAGTAGTAGTAGTAGTAGCAGTAGTAGTAGTAGTAGTAGTAGTAGTAGTAGTAGTAGTAGTAGTAGTACCAGCAGTAATAGTAAAAGATAGTATTGAGTGGTAGGTATGCTGTAGACTTTGAATCATATTTGCCTTATAATTTCATAGGTCTCTCATAACTTCCTATATGGTTACCCATAGGTCACTCACAACTTCCTAAATGGTTACTCACAGGTCCTTCACATCTTTCTTGCACAATCGAGTTAGTTTAGTTTTGTTTTTATGTTCCCCAAACAGAGTTGTTGAAAATATGTCTTGGACCTGGGGCACTGCCTCTTGTGGACCTGGGGCACTGCCTCTTGTGGACCTGGGGCACTGCCACTTGTGGACCTGGGGCACTGCCACTTGTAGACCTGGGGCACTGCCACTTGTGGACCTGGGGCACTGCCACTTGTGGACCTGGGGCACTGCCACTTGTGGACCTGGGGCACGCCTTGTGGACCTGGACCTCTTGGACCTGGGCACCCTTGGGGGCACTGCCTCTTGTGGACCTGGGGCACTGCCTCTTGTGGACCTGGGGCACTGCCTCTTGTGGACCTGGGGTCACCTTGTAGTTGTCTTCTAAGACATACTTGACTTACAGAGAAAGCATTTTAACCCACTCCGCCATGGGAAGTATAAAGGAAACACTAGAAAAATTTGCAATGATTAGAAAGTTTATAAAATTTACTTATCTTATATGCACATTGGGACAGAAAGAAGAAACAAGCAATTCATTAATTATCCATCAAAACTGTGCGAGACATCTCCCTCAAAGTGACTAAACTGGGCGAGACATCTCCCTCAAAGTGACTAAACTGGGCGAGACATCTCCCTCAAAGTGACTAAACTGTAGCCAGATTGTGGGGACGATCGACGGTGTTCTTTGTTATTTAAACTAAATGTCACGGAGACCATCCTACTTCCTCATCATTAATATAGAAAAAGATATCCTTCAACCGAGTACATAGATAACAGATACAGGGAAGGGGGACAGAGGAGAGAGGTCCTTCTGGTATTCAAACTTAGCCTCAGATCTCGAGACTGAAGTAAGGAAATGAAGTTATACCTTAGCAGTTTACTTTAAGAACACTCGCAAACATCTGAGTTGATACAGATTCCGTAAAATGATAACCGTTCATACGTTTTATATGGTAGAATAAGTAAGTTTTTTAATGTAAATCAATGTTGCATAATTTAAGAGGTATCATGTGTGAACGAAATCATCCAACACATCATCTGTTATCAAAAAATTTAAGTGTAATGAGCTTGGTAAGATCTGCTTGCCCGAAATGTATAATAATCATATATCATTTCTATTTTTAAGAAACTGAAATTGTCATTAACTATTTAATATTTGCCTACTGTCCCCAGAGTTACAACACTGACACCATTGTCCACTTCCAGGTCATGTGTCCAGGAGTCCATCTGTGTCCCTCAGATATCTCCCTTCCCACTTCCCAGGTCTGCCTCAAAACGTACTCATCTTTCCCAGGTCCATGTGTCCAGAGTCAATCTGTGTCCCCTCAGATATCTCCTTCCCCACTTCCAAGGTCTGCCTCAACAACAGTACCCCTGCATCTTTCCCAGGTCCATGTGTCCAGGAGTCAATCTGTGTCCCTCAGATATCTCTCCTTCCCCACTTCCCAAGGTCTGCCTCAACAACTAGTACCCCCCGCCATCTTTCCCAGGTCCATGTGTCCAGGAGTCAATCTGTGTCCCCTCAGATATCCTCCCTTCCCCACTTCCCAAGGTCTACCTCAACAACTAGTACCCCCCGCCATCTTTCCAGGTCCATGTGTCCAGAGTCAATCTGTGTCCCCAGATATCCTCCCTTCACTTCCCCAAGGTCTGCCTCAACAACAGTACCCCCCCCCATCTTTCCCAGGTCCATGTGTCCAGGAGTCAATCTGTGTCCCCTCAGATATCTCCTTCCCCACTTCCCCAAGGTCTGCCTCAACAACTAGTACCCCTCCCGCCATCTTTCCCAGGTCCATGTGTCCAGGAGTCAATCTGTGTCCCCTCAGATATCCTCCCTTCCCCACTTTCCCAAGGTCTGCCTCAACAACTAGTACCCCTCCCGCCATCTTTCCCAGGTCCATGTGTCCAGGAGTCAATCTGTGTCCCTCAGATATCCTCCCTTCCCACTTCCCCAAGGCCCCATGCCTCGCCTCTTTCCCAGGTTCATGTGTCCAGGAGTCAACCCTGTGGGCCCCTCAGATTCTCCCTTCCCACTAAGTTCTGGAAATTCTTCTCGATATGTTCCGATCCATCCGTGCCCCCAGAGATGTCTCCCTCCATGGTCCTGGTTCCAAGTGTTCATCCATCACCCTTCCCACTTCCCAGGTCACCCAGTCCCACCCCAGGTCCATGGTTCCAAGTGTTCATCCATACACCCTTCACCACTTCCCTGAGGTCAGCAGTACCCCAGGTCCTGCCAAGTCCATGGTTCCAAGTGTTCACCCTTCACCACTTCCCTGAGGTCAGCAGTCCCACCCCAGGTCCGTGGTTCCAAGTGTTCATCCATACACCCTTCACCACTTCCCTGAGGTCAGCAGTCCCACCCCAGGTCCGTGGTTCCAAGTGTTCATCCATACACCCTTCACCACTTCCCTGAGGTCAGCAGTTTTAGCCACCCTTGAAGCACTGTCCATATATGATATTACTACACAAGTGTATTAATATCAGTATACGAAGGTAGATGTTATTACAGAGGAGGACACGCAGAAAATCTGCGCTCTGTAATAACATCCACCTGGACAGACCCGAACGTCGACTACCTGAGACAAGAGAGATCTCTATCCCAGTTAGCCCACCAAGGAGTGGCCACTCAATGATAATTTTGAACATATATTTATATTTAATATTGTTCCTATGTCAATTATTAACTTGTTTAATTATTTAGCTGTGTAAGTGCATTTGTGAACGTTTTTATGTGCACAGATTAGTGTCATTGTGTGAACCTTTGTGTTCCCTTCATGGTAACTGTAATTAATTGTTATTAGTTACCTGTTTTTTCTTGTTAGTGATCTTTTTTTATTTGTATGATACGCAAAGGTTCACACTCAATTCTGTATTTCCACATACACATCCTACACACAGACTCGCGAATAAAGGAACACACACAATCATCTGTATCAAACATACTGTATCAAACATACTGTATCAAACATACTGTATCAAACATACTGTATCAAACATACTGTATCAAACATACTGTATCAAACATACTGTATCAAACATACTGTATCAAACATACTGTATCAAACATACTATAACTCCTTTAGTCATACTGTATGAAACACTACTATCAACACCATACTGCTATAAACAACTGTATCAAACATACGTATAAACATACTGTATCAAACAAACTGTATCAAACAACATGAATCAACAACTGTATCATATGATCAAACATACGTACAACATACGATCAACATCACATATAACCTCTCCTTTCAGTCTTACTAGTATGTAAACACAAATACAGCCACCCACCTCACACTTCTACCTCTACTCACACACATACCATGTACACATATATATGTACATCACGTGTACAAACACCGACACAACTTAGGAGTACAGATGACTGAGGTCACCACACACTTCAGAGACGTGACGGGTCACACACACCTTCAGAGACATGACGGTCACCAACACTTCAGTAGACGTTGACGGGTCACCACACACACTAGAGACAGTGACGGGTCACCAACCCTTCAGGACAGTGACGGGTCACCACACACCTTCACAGACAGTGACGGGTCACCACACACCTTCAGCAGACAGTGACGGGTCACCATCTGAAAGACTTTGTCAGGACGTAGTTCCTGGTGAATATATTATTATCATTATTATCAACTTTTGTGTTTCCTGTGACAGTTTATTATCAAGTTCCACTGAAACTCTCATAAATCTCCGCTCTATGTGAGGGTTTTTATGTATGTATGTATATATAATTTTTAAATGTGTACATGTATTTATGAATATTTAAACATGTGTATACATGTTTGATGGTAAGTGGCGCCTCTCAGCACTCACTCAAGTCTGAGATCAAACCACCGGACTGAAGGGGATGTATATATGTGGATATGCTTGTATATGCATAGTGCTATCACCACAGAACAAATTAATGTTCACTATGAAGAATGAACACATACAAGAACAACATTAATGTTCACTGTGATGATGAACATACAAGAACAACTTAATGTTCACTATGATAAATGAACATATACAAAACAACATTAATGTTTCTTTGATTATGACACAATGAGACACACTTGTGTTCACATAAAGTGATGTTTACATAAACAACATGACATGACAACACTGAATCACATGATAGCACAGAAAACAACATGACATACAACACTGACATGAACAACAGTGACATGACACAACACTGACATGAAACAACATGAACACTAATGACATTGTAACAACATTGACATGAACAACACTGATGACAACACTGAGCACAATGAACTCAGAAAACATTACATGTCATCAATACTAATAAAATGAAGAGCTGATCATGCACCTGACAATGTGACTTACAGTGATAAATCACAAACACTGTAATTGACTTATACACAATACACACTAGACTGGAAGTATTTTTCTGAACAATAATACGTACACAGGTGATATCACAATACACAGTACACAGTGATATCACAATACACGTACACAATGATATCACAATACACAGTACACAGTGATATCACAATACACAGTACACAGGTGATATCACAATACACAGTGATATCACAATACACAGTACACAGTGATATCACAATACACAGTACACAGTGATATCACAATACACAGTACACAGTGATATCACAATACACAGTACACAGGTGATATCACAATACACAGTACACAGGTGATATCACAATACACAGTACACAGTGATATCACAATACACAGTACACAGTGATATCACAATACACAGTACACAGTGATATCACAATACACAGTACACAGGTGATATCACAATACACAGTACACAGTGATATCACAATACACAGTACACAGGTGATATCACAATACACAGTACACAGTGATATCACAATACACAGTACACAGTGATATCACAATACACAGTACACAGGTGATATCACAATACACAGTACACAGGTGATATCACAGTACACAGGTGATATCACAATCACAGTACACAGGTGATATCACAATACACAGTACACAGGTGATATCACAATACACAGTACACAGTGATATCACAATACACAGTACACAGTGATATCACAATACACAGTACACAGGTGATATCACAATACACAGTACACAGGTGATATCACAATACACAGTACACAGTGATATCACAATACACAGTACACAGGTGATATCACAATACACAGTACACAGTGATATCACAATACACAGTACACAGTGATATCACAATACACAGTACACAGTGATATCACAATACACAGTACACAGGTGATATCACAATACACAGTACACAGGTGATATCACAATACACAGTACACAGGTGATATCACAATACACAGTACACAGTGATATCACAATACACAGTACACAGGTGATATCACAATACACAGTACACAGGTGATATCACAATACACAGTACACAGTGATATCACAATACACAGTACACAGGTGATATCAAAATACACAGTACACAGTGATATCACAATACACAGTACACAGGTGATATCACAATACACAGTACACAGGTGATATCACAATACACAGTACACAGTGATATCACAATACACAGTACACAGTGATATCACAATACACAGTACACAGGTGATATCACAATACACAGTACACAGGTGATATCACAATACACAGTACACAGTGATATCACAATACACAGTACACAGTGATATCACAATACACAGTACACAGTGATATCACAATACACAGTACACAGGTGATATCACAATACACAGTACACAGGTGATATCACAATACACAGTACACAGTGATATCCTCATACACAGTGATATACAATACACAGTCAGTGATATCACAATACACAGTACACAGGTGATATCACAATACACAGTACACAGGTGATATCACAATACACATACACAGTGATATCACAATACACAGATACACAGGTGATATCCATATCACAGATACTACAGTACACAGGTGATATCACAATACACAGTACACAGGTGATATCACAATACACAGTACACAGGTGATATCACAATCACAGTACACAGGTGATATCACATACACAGTACACAGTGATATCACAATACACAGTACACAGGTGATATCACAATACACAGTACACAGTGATATCACAATAACATACACAGGGATATACAATAAACAGTACACAGTATATCACAGATACATACACAGTGATATCACAATAACATACACAGTGATATAACAATAACAGTACACAGTATATACAATAACATAACATAATATAACAAACATAACAGTAATATAACAAATACATAACGTAATATAACAATAACATAATGTAACTATAACAAAACATATATATCAAAAACATAACGTAATATAACAAAACATAATATATAGAAACATAAGTAATAATCAAACATGGCGTATTACAAAACATACGTAATATAACAACATAACGTATATAACAAACATAATGATAAAAAACATAACATATACATAATAATATAACAAACATAACGAAATAAAAAACATAAGTTATAACAAAACATGTATATAAATAACGTAATATAACAAAACAACGAAATATTACAAAACATAATGTAATATGACAAAACATAACGTAGTATAACAAAACATAACGTAATATAACAAAACATAACATAATATAACAAAACATAACGTAATATAACAAAACCTAACGTAATATAACAAGACATAGCATAATATAACAAAACATAAGATAATTCGTGGACTCACATAGCTTACTTTTCAGCTGGGTTGGCTTGCTGGGTTACTAGAACTTTCCACACAGCTTGGAATCTTGGAACAATTAACTCAGCAGGGTGGAAGGCTGGGTTAATGCTAGGACGTCCTTCCTATCGGCAAGAATTGCAAAGATACTAAATGCCTACTAAATATCTTCCATCCTAGCTCCCTCCATCTCTCCCTACCTACCTCCCTAGCTACAAGAATTATAAAAATACTAAAAGCCTAATTCATACTATGTTCCTACCTCAGTCCCTCTCTCTCTCTCTCCATATCTCTCCTTCTATCAACAAGAATTACGAAGATATTGAAAGCCTCGTCCTCTACTTTCCTATTCTTCCTTCATCTCTCTCTTCTCTCCTCTCTCTCTCTCTCTCTCTCTTTCCTATAGACAACAATTACAAAGATACTAAAAGCCTCCTCCATTACCTACCTTCCCACCTCCCCCCCTCTCTGCCTTCCTTCCTAGCCTCCTTCCCTCCCTACATCCCTCTCTCTCTCTACCTTCGTATAGAAAACAATTGCAAAGACTCTAAAAGTCTCCTCCTTACCTACCTTCGTACCTCCCTCCCTCTGCTCTCTCCGTTCCTCGCTCCCTTCTTCCTATCGTCAAGAATTCCAAGATAAAACTCCATACTCCATCCTGCTCCTCCATCTCTCCTTACGTCCCTCCCTAGCTATCAGAATTACAAAAATACTAAAAGCCTAATTCGTACCTATGTTCCTTCCTCAGTCCCTCTCTCTCTATCTCTTTCAATATCTCTCCTTCTATCAACAAGAATTACGAAGATATTGAAAGCCTCCTCCGTACCTTCGTTCCTACCTCCTTCCCTCCCTTCATCCGTCTCTCTCTCTCTCTACCTTACTATAGACAACAATTACAAAGATACTAGAAGCCTCCTCCATACCTACCTTACCACCTCCCTCCTCTCTGCCTTCCTTCCTACCTATTTCCCTCCCTACATCTCTCTCTCTCTCTTCTCTCTCTCTCTCTCTCTCTCTCTTTCTCTCTCTCTCTCTACCTTCCTATAGAAAACAATTACAAAGATACTAAAAGTCTCCTCCTTACCTACCTTCGTACCTCCCTCCCTCTGTCTGTCTCTCTCCCTACCTCGCTCCCTTCCTTCCTATCGTCAAGAATTCCAAAGATACTAAATGCCTCCTAAATATCTACCATCCTAGCTCCCTCCATCACTCCTGACGTCCCTCCCTAGCTACAAGAATTTCAAAAATACTAAAAGCCTAACATACCTATGTTTCTACCTCAGTCTCTCTCTCTTTGTCTCCCTATCTCTCTTTCTACCAACAAGAATTACGAAGATATTGAAAGCCTCCTCCATATCTACCTTCCCACTCCCATCCTTCTCTCTCTCTCCCTACCTTTCTACCTAAAAGACTTTCAAGAAAAAGGAGAATACTCCTGTCCTACCTACCTTCCTACCTAATAGGTGTGAGTGACACTAAGAAGCTATCTCTTATGCACCAGGAATGCCAAGAAAACTCTCTTCTCGTCAGCTACATGTATTACAAACTCCTAGCATCACACACTGCCATACATTATAATTGGTTATAACTACATTTTTATGAAACCTAACTTGATGTAGGACTTAGATTAATTTGCATAAAATATTATCAAACACCGTCAAAGTAAAAAAAACATACATACATACATACCTGTTAATGCCGGATCGGAGACTCGAACCTGTGAACATAGAAAAGAGAGACAAGATTATTCACATGTGCCCGACAATATTGCCGGGCACTAGTATTAAGCAAAACTTTCCTTAAATCTTTAAAGTTTGTGTGTATCTATGGTCTCCCTCCCTTATTCTCTTTCTCCTTACCTTCCTCCCTCCCTATCTTAGTCACTATACATTCTCCCTTTATCTGTCTCACTCTCACTTAGGCTTGGCTCACTTACAGTAAACAACAACAATCATTTAATTAATTAACTCAGGTAAGATTGAATATAAAGATAGTGAAGGAGGGAGGGAGGGTGTGATGGTGGGAGGTCCAGTACCCCCCATGCCCCTCGCTGCCGGCGCCATTTTTAAATGTATTGTACTGATCATGAAATATAATTTTTGTTGTTATTCTTCTTGCTTTGTGATTATGTGGTGTTTTTCATGGTCATAGACTAATTCTTCAGTTTTAAACATATTTAGATCTTAATTTCAAGTTTTGTTACCAATATTGTAATATTTCTGTAGTGTATAATAAGAGGCAGTTATCCTTCGAGTAATTTTAGGGGTGAACTTAAAATCTGGGATTGTACTTTAATGGAGACAGAAAGAGGCAGCAGTAGCAGGTGAGAGAGTCGGCATAATTAACAGATTGAAAGACAGAGGGAGGGAGGCAGTAGTTAGAAGAAGCGACATTAAGAGGCAGGCAGCAGGTACAAATATAAATTAAATTAATTCAACAACAGGTGGTCAGTAAAACTTACCTAGAGAAGAGATAGAATTCGGGAGAGGGGCGGGTGGTGACTACAAGACTTACAATTACAAATACTAAAACTTAATTCATACTAGTTTCTACCTCCCTCTCTCTCTCCTATCTCTCCTTCTACCAACAAAATTACGAAGATATTAAACCTCCTCCATACCTCCTATTCCTTCCCTCCTTCATCCCTCTCTTCTCTCTCTCTCATATCTCTTCTCTCTTCTACCTATTCCATCAACCCTCTGACTTCTCATCTCTTCCTCCTACACTCTCTCTCTCTCTCTCTCCCTCTAAACTCTCTCTCCTCCTCATCCCTCTCCTCTCTGCCTTCTTCTCTCTTCCTCTCATCCCTCTCTCTCTCTCTCTCTCTCTCTCATCTCTTCTCTCTCTCTCTCCTCTCTCTCTCTCTCTCCTCTCTCTCTCTCTCTCTCTCCTCTACCTTCCTACTAATTAAAATTAAAAGATACTAAAACTCCTCCATACCTACCTTCTAATCCTACCTCTGTTTTCTCTCTCCCTACCTCGCTCCCTTCCTTCCTATCGTCAAGAATTCCAAAGATACTAAATGCCTAATTAATATCTTCCATCCTAGCTCCCTCCATCTCTTCCTTCGTGCCTCCCTAGCTACCAGAATTAAAATGATACTAAAAGCCTAATTCATACCTATGATCATACCTCAGTCCCTCTCTATCTCTCTTTCAATCTCTCCTTTTTCCAACAAGAATTATTAAGATATTGAAAGCCTACTCCGTACCTTCCTTCCTACCTCCTTCCCTCCCTTCATCCCCTTATCTCTCTTTCTACCTTCCTGTAGACAACAATTAAAAAGACACTAAAAGACTCCTCCATACCTACCTTCCCACCTCCCTCCCCCTCTGCCTTCCTTCTTACCTCTTTCCTTACTTACATCTCTCTCTCTCTCTACCTTCCTATAGAAAACAATTACAAAGATACTAAAAGTCTCCTCCATTCCTACCTTCGTACCTCCTTCCCTGTCTGTCTCTCTCCCTACCTCGCTCCCTTCCTTCCTATCGTCATGAATTCCAAAGATACTAAATGCCTCCTAAATATCTACCATCCTAGCTCTCTCTATCTTTCCTTACGTCCCTCTTTAGCTACCAGAATTACAAAAATACTAAAAGCCTATCATACCTATGTTCCTACCTCAGTCCCTCTCTCTCCCTATCTTTCCTTCTACCAACAAGAATTACGAAGATATTGAAAGACTCCTCCGTACCTTCCTTCCTACCTCCTTCCCTCCCTTCAACCCTCTCTCTCTCTCTCTCTCTCTTTCTATACACAACAATTACAAAGATACTAGAAGGCTCCTTAATACCTACCTTACCACCTCCCTCGCTCTCTGCCTTCTTTTCTACCTCATTCTCTCCATACATCCCTCTCTCCTTTCTCTCTCTCTACCTTCCTCTAAAAGCAATTACAAAGATGCTAAAGTCCTCCTTACCTACCTTCGTACCTCCTCCTTGTCTGTCTCTCTACCTATCCTTTCCCTTCCTTCCTATCGTCATGAATTCCAAGATACTAAATGCTCTTAAATATTCTACCATCATAGCTCCCTCCATCTCTCCTTACGTCCCTCCTTACCTAACAAAATTACAAAATATTAAAAGCCTAATTCTACCTTTTGCTACCTATCTCTTTCTCTCCTCTCTCTCTCTCTCTCTCTCTCTCTCTCTCCTTCTCTCTTACAACATTACAGATACTAACCTCCTCCTCTACCTTCTCTCTCCTCTCTCCCCCCTCCTCCCTCTCTCTCTCCTCTCTCTTCCTTCTACAACAACAATTACAAAGATACTAAAGCCTCCTCCATATCTACCTTCCACTCCCATCCTTCTCTCTCTCCCTACCTTTCTACCTAAAAGACTTTCAAGAAAAGGAGAATACTCCTGTCCTACCTACCTTCCTACCTAATAGGTGTGAGTGACACTAAGAAGCTATCTCTTATGCACCAGGAATGCCAAGAAAACTCTCTTCTCGTCAGCTACATGTATTACAAACTCCTAGCATCACACACTGCCATACATTATAATTGGTTATAACTACATTTTTATGAAACCTAACTTGATGTAGGACTTAGATTAATTTGCATAAAATATTATCAAACACCTTCATAGTAAAAAAACATACATACATACATACCTGTTAATGCCGGACCGGAGACTCGAACCTGTGAACATTGAAAAGAGAGACAAGATTATTCACATGTGCCCGACAATATTGCCGGGCACTAGTATTAAGCAAAACTTTCCTTAAATCTTTAAAGTTTGTGTGTATCTATGGTCTCCCTCCCTTATTCTCTTTCTCCTTACCTTCCTCCCTCCCTATCTTAGTCACTATACATTCTCCCTTTATCTGTCTCACTCTCACTTAGTGCTTGGCTCACTTACAGTAAACAACAACAATCATTTAATTAATTAACTCAGGTAAGATTGAATATAAAGATAGTGAAGGAGGGAGGGAGGGTGTGATGGTGGGAGGTCCAGTACCCCCCATGCCCCTCGCTGCCGGCGCCATTTTTAAATGTATTGTACTGATCATGAAATATAATTTTTTGTTGTTATTCTTCTTGCTCTTGTGATTATGTGCTGTTTTTTTCATGGTCATAGACTAATTCTTCAGTTTTTAAACATATTTAGATCTTAATTTCAAGTTTTGTTACCAATATTGTAATATTTCTGTAGTGTATAATAAGAGGCAGTTATCCTTCGAGGTAATTTTAGAGGTGTAACTTAAAAAATCTTGGTTGTACTTTAATGAGGAGACAGAAAGAGGCAGCAGTAGCAGGTGAGAGAGAGTCGGCATAATTAATTAACAGATTGAAAGACAGAGGGAGGGAGGCAGTAGTTAGAAGAAGCAACATTAAGAGGCAGGCAGCAGGTACAAATATAAATTAAATTAATTCAACAACAGGTGGTCAGTAAAACTTACCTAGAGAGAGATAGAATTCCGGAGAGGGCGGGGTAGTGACTTACAAGACTTACAAGAATTACAAAAATACTAAAACTCTAATTCATACCTAGTTTCCTACCTCAGACCCTCTCTCTCTCTTCTCCAATCTCTCCTTCTCCAACAAATTACGAAGATATTAAAAGCCTCCTCCATATTTACCTTCTACCTCCTTGCCTCCCGTCATCCCTTCTCTCTTCTCTCTCTCTTCTCTCTCTCTCTCTCTCTCTCTCTCTCTCTATCCCTCCCTAAACTTAGAAACACAAACCTTCCTCCCACCCCCTCTCTCTTCCTTTACACTTAAGATAAGTCTCCTCTCCTCCCTCCTCTCTCTCCTCGCCTTCTTATAATTCAAGATATATGCCTAATTCATCACTCCTCCATTCTCTCCTCCTAGCTACAATAAATCTAAAGCTATCATCTGTTCTACAGTCTCTCCCTATCTCTTCTAAATAAATGAACCCTTCTTCTTCTCATTCCTCTTCATCTTCTTTCCTTCTTAAATACAATTAGCTTCCACACTCACTCCTCCTCCTACTCTCTCTTCCTTCTTTCTCTTCTGACTTCAGATATAAGCTCTCCTACTCTGTATCTTCTTTCTCTCCTCCTCTCCTTCTCCTGTCAATTCAATCAAAGCCTAAATCTACCTCTAGTCCTCTCCTCCTCTAATTAAAAATAAGCTCCCTAGTTCTCTCTTCTCTCACATCACACAGATTCAGATTAACTCCTTACCTCTTCTACCTTCCTCTCATTCCTCTTCTTTCTACCTCATGAAAAATAAAGATCAAGCTCCTACTACCTCACCTCCTCTCTTTCTCTCCTCCTCTACTCCTCTCTCTCTCTGTCCTCTAGAAAAAAAACTATCTCTACTTTTCTTTCTCTCCTTTCTTACTTAAATCTTCCTCCTCTACTAATAGGTTGAGACACTAAAGCATTCTATGCCAGGAATGCCAGAACTCTTCTCGTCAGCTACATGTATTACAAACCTAGCATCACACATACTTAAATTGGTTATAACTACATTTGCTAATATGTAGTACCGCGGACGAGACTCGACCTGTGAACATGAAAGAGACAAGATTATTCACATGTGCCGACAATATTGCCGGCACTAGTATAGCAAACTTCTTAAATCTTAAAGTTTTATTATGTCTCCTCTTATTCTCTTTCTCCTTACCTTCCTCCCTCTCTATCTTAGTCACTATACATTCTCCCTTTATCTGTCTCACTCTCACTTAGGCTTGGCTCACTTACAGTAAACAACAACAATCATTTAATTAATTAACTCAGGTAAGATTGAATATAAAGATAGTGAAGAGGGAGGGAGGGTGTGATGGTGGGGTCCAGTACCCCCATGCCCTCGCTGCCGGCGCCATTTTTAAATGTATTGTACTGATCATGAAATATAATTTTTTGTTGTTATTCTTCTTGCTCTTGTGATTATGTGGTGTTTTTTCATGGTCATAGACTAATTCTTCAGTTTTTAAACATATTTAGATCTTAATTTCAAGTTTTGTTACCAATATTGTAATATTTCTGTAGTGTATAATAAGAGGCAGTTATCCTTCGAGGTAATTTTAGAGGTGTAACTTAAAAAATCTTGGTTGTACTTTAATGATGAGACAGAAAGAGGCAGCAGTAGCAGGTGAGAGAGAGAGAGAGTCAGCATAATTATTTAACAGATTGAAAGACAGAGGGAGGGAGGGAGTAGTTAGAAGAAGCGACATTAAGAGTCAGGCAGCAGGTACAAATATTAATTAAATTAATTCAACAACAGGTGGTCAGTAAAACTTACCTAGAGAAGAGATAGAATTCCGGGAGAGGGGCGGGGTGGTGACTTACAAGACTTACAAAGAATTACAAAAATACTAAAACTCTAATTCATACCTATGTTCCTACCTCAGACCCTCTCTCTCTCTCTCTCCATATCTCTCCTTCTGCCAACAAATTTTACGAAGATATTAAAAGCCTCCTCCATATTTACCTTCCTACCTCCTTGCCTCCCGTCAACCCCTTCTCTCTCTCTCTCTCTCTCTCTCTCTCTCTCTCTCTCTCTCTCTCTCTCTCTCTCTCTCTCTCTCTCTCCTCTCTCCCTCTCTACTCTTCTTCTCTCTTCCTCTCCCTCTCTCCTTCTACTATCTTTCTCACTCTCTTCTCTCCTTCTTCTGTCTCTCTTCTCTCTCTCTCTCTCTCTCTCTCTCTCTCTCTCTCTCTCTCTCACAATAGAAAACAACACTTAGAAAACACTAAAAGCCTCTTCCATAGCTACCTTCCACCTCCTCCTCTCTCTCTCCTTCCTTCCTACAAGCAACAATTGCAAAGATACTAAAGCCTCTTCCATACCTACTTCCTAGCTCCTTCCCTCTCTCCTCTCTCTCCCTCTCTTCCTTGCAATCATAAGAATTGCAAAATACTAAATGCCTCTTAAATATCTTCCATTCCTCCACTCTCTCTTCCTCTCCAATATCTTACCTTCTCTATGTACAAGCTCTCTCTCCTTCTTTACACAAAATTACTCTTAAAGCCTAACTCTACTTCTTCTACTCTTCTCTTCTCTCTCTCTCTCTCTTCTTCTTCTCTCTCTCTCTACCTTCCTTTAGAAAACAATTACAAACATACTAAAAGTCTCCTCCTTACCTACCTTCGTATCTCCTCCCTCTGTCTGTCTCTCTCCCTACCTCGCTCCCTTCCTTCCTATCGTCAAGAATTCCAAATTTACTATAGGAATTGTTTTCTATAGGAAGGTAAAGAGAGAGAGAGAGAGATAGAGGAGAGTAGTAGGAAGAGGGAAGAGAGAGTAGAGAGAAGAAGGAGAGAGAGAGAGAGAGAAGATGAAGGATGGAAGAAGGTAGGAGAAAGGAAATGGAGGCTTTATATCTTGTAATTGTTGTCTATAGAAGGTAGAGAGAAGAGAGAGAGAGAGAGAAGAGAGGAGAGTAGAGAGAGAGAGAGAGTATTGAATTGAGAGAGGTAGAGAGAGAGAGAGGAGAGAGAGAGAGAGAGAGAGAGAGGATGAGGAGGAAGGATGTAGGAGAAGTAGAGAGGCTTTATATCTTGTAATTTGTTGAGATAGAAGGAAGGGAGAGGAGAGAGAGAGAGGACAGGAGGTAGGAGACATGAAGTATGAAGGAGGACACTTTTAATTATCTTTGTAATTGTATTGTAGCTAGGTAGGACGAAAAGATTGGAGGAGCTAGGATGGTAGATATTTAGGAGGCATTTAGTATCTTTGGAATTCTTGACGATAGAAGGAAGGAGCGAGAGGAGAAGACAGAAGAGGGAGGAGGTCGAAGGTAGAAGGAGGAACTTATTATCTTTGTAATTGTTTTCAAGAAGGAGAGAGAGAGAGAGAAAGGAGGAAAGGAGGTAGGAAGGAAGGCAGAGAGGGAGGGAGGTGGGAATATAGGTATGGAGGAGGCTTTTAGTATCTTTGTAATTGTTGTCTATAGGAAGGTAGAGAGAGAGAGAGAGAGAGAATGAAGGGAGGGAAGGATGTAGGAAGGAAGGTACGGTTAGGGCTTTCAAGATCTTCGTAATTCTTGTTTTTAGAAGGAGAGATAGGGAGAGAGAGAGAGAGAGAGAGAGGACTAAGGTAGGAACATATTAATGAATTAGGCTTTTAGTATTTTTGTAATTCTTGTAGCTAGGGAGGGACGTAAGGAGAGATGGAGGGAGCAAGGATGGTAGATATTTAGGAGGCATTTAGTATCTTTGAATTGTCTTGGAGTAGGAAGAGAGAGGAGGAGGAAGGAGGTAGGAAGAAGACAGAGGGAGGAGGTGAAGGTAGGTAAGAGGAGCTTTTAGTATCTTTGTAATTGTTGTCTATAGGAAGGTAGAGAGAGAGAGAGGGCTGAAGGGAGGGAAGGAAGTAGGAAGGAAATTATGGAGGAGGCTTTCAATATCTTCGTAATTCTTGTTGGTAGAAGGAGAGATAGGGAGATAGAGAGAGAGAGGAAAGGAGCTTGGAATGTAGGTATAGAAGAGGCTTTTAATCTTTTTCTAATTCTTGTTTTCTAGTTAGGTATGGAGAGAGAGAGAGGATGACGGGACAAGGAGGTAGGAAGGTAAGTATGAAGGAGGCTTTTAATACTAGTGCCCGGCAATATTGTCGGGCACATGTGAATAATCTTGTCTCTCTTTTCTATGTTCACAGGTTCGAGTCTCCGGTCCGGCATTAACAGGTATGTATGTATGTATGTTTTTTTTTTACTATGAAGGTGTTTGATAATATTTTAAGCAAATTAATCTAAGTCCTACATCAAGTTAGGTTTCATAAAAATGTAGTTATAACCAATTATAATGTATGGCAGTGTGTGATGCTAGGAGTTTGTAATACATGTAGCTGACGAGAAGAGAGTTTTCTTGGCATTCCTGGTGCATAAGAGATAGCTTCTTAGTGTCACTCACACCTATTAGGTAGGAAGGTAGGTAGGACAGGAGTATTCTCCTATTCTTGAATGTCTTTTAGGTAGAAAGGTAGGAGAGAGAGAGAAGGAGTTAGAAAGGTAGATATGGAGGAGGCTTTAGTGTCTTTTAATTGTTTTCTATAGGAAGGTACAGAGAGAGAGAGAGAGATGTAGGGAGGGAAGGAGGTAGGAATAAAGGCAGAGAGGGAGGAAGGTGAGAGGTAGGTATGGAGGAGGCTTTTGGAATCTTTGTAATTGTTGTCTATAGGAAGGTAGAGACAGAGAGAGAGGAATGAAGGGAGGGAAAGAGGTAGGAAGGAAGGTACGGAGGAGGCTTTCAATATCTTCGTAATTCTTTTTGGTAGAATGCGAGATAGGGAGAGAGAGAGAGAGAGACTGAGGTAGGAACATAGGTGTGAATTAGGCTTTTAGTATTTTTGTAATTCTGGTAGCTATGGAGGGACGTAAGGAGAGATGAAGGGAGCTAGGATGGTAGGTATTTAGGAGGAATTTAGTATCTTTGGAATTCTTGACGATAGGAAGGAAGGGAGCGAGGTAGGGAGAGAGACAGACAGAGGGAGGAGTACGAAGGTAGGTAAGGAGGAGACTTTTAGTATCTTTGTAATTGTTTTCTAAAGGAAGGTAGAGAGAGAGAGAGAGAGAGAGAGAGAGAGAGAGAGAGAAGAGAGAGAGAGAGAGAGAGAGAGAGTGAAGGAGGTATGGAGAGGATATGGGTGGAAGGAAGGGATAGGGGGGGAGGTGGAGGTAGTATGGAGGAGGCTTTAGTATCTTTTAATTGTTTTCTATAGGAAGGAAGAGAGAGAGAGAAAGGAATGAAGGAGAGAAGAGAGTAGGGAAGGAAGGTATCGAAGGTGGCTTTCAATATCTTCGTAATTCTTTTGGTAGAAGGAGAGATATGGAGAGAGAGAGAGGGACTGTGTACAACATAGATTATTAGGCTTAATATTTGTAATTCTTGTAGATAGGAGATATAGGAGATGAGGAGCTGATGGAAATTTAAGGATTAGTATTTTCAATTTTCATGCAAGCAAGCGAGGAAGAGAAGAAGAGATGAAGGAGCTAGAAAGTGTATGGAAATTTAGATCAGTAATTGTTGTTTAGAAAAGAGAGCGAGAGGAGGGAGTGGAAGGAGTATGAGAGCTAATTTTCTAATCTTCTCATTAGCAATCTTATATGTAACTAATGAGTTAAGTAAATTAAATATATATTGTATTTTAAAGGAGAGAGAGAGAGAGAGGAAGGTAGAATTAGGTATGAATAGGCTTTAGATTTTGTAATTCTTGAAGTCTGAAAGAATAGACTCAGGGAATTATTTAGCAATATTGTGGACATTGAATATCTTGTCTCTTTTCTATGTTCACAGGGAGTCGGTCAGATACGGTATGTATCTATGTATGTATGTTTTTACTATGAAGGTGTTTGATAATATTTTATGCAAGTTAATCAAGTCTACATCAAGTTAGGTTTCATAAAATGAGTTAAACCATATAATTTGGCAGTATGCTAGGAGTTTGTAATACAGTAGCTGACGAGAAGAGAGTTCTGGCATTCCGGTATAAGAGATAGCTTAGTGTCTACACTATAGGAGGAAGGTAGGAGGACAGGAGATTCCTTCTTGAAGCTTAGGTAGAAAGGTAGGGAGAGAGAAAGAGAAGGATGGGAGTGGGAAGGTAGATATGGATGAGGCTTTTAGTATTTGTAATTGTTTCTATAGGAAAGAGAGAGAAGAGGCTGAAGGGAGGGAAGAATGAGGAAGGAAGGTAGGAGGAGGCTTTCAATATCTTCTAATTCTTTTGTTAGGGAAGATAGGAGAGAGAGGAGAGAGGGCTGAGGTAGGAACATAGAAGAAGTAGGCTTTGTATTTTTGTAATTCTTGTTGTTAGGGAGGTAGGTAGGAGATGATGGAGGAGGTAGGATGGAAGATATTTAGGAGGCATTTAGTATCTTTGCAATTCTGTCTATAGGAAGGAAGGAAAGGAGGAAGAGAAGGAAGGGAGTTAGGAAGATAGGTATGGAGAGGTTTGTATCTTTGTAATTGTTGCTTGTAGGAAGTAGGGAAGAAGAGGAGGGAGGGGTGAAGGTAGGTATGGAAGAGGCTTTTAAGGTTTTTCTAATTGTTGTTTTCTATAAGGTAGGGAGAGAGAGAGGAGGAGGAGAGAGAGAGAGAGAGAGAGGAGAGAGAGAGAGAAGAGAGAGAGAAGAGAGAGAGGAGGAGGATGAAGGAAGAAGAAGGTAGGTATGAGGAGGCTTTAATACTTTAATTCTTGTTGGTAGAAAGAGATATAGGAGAGAGAAGAGGAGAGGTAGAAACTTAGGTATGAATTAGGCTTTTAATATTTTTGTAATTCTTTTGTAAGTCTTGATAAGTCACCTTCCCCGCCACTTCTCCGAATCTATCTCTTCAGGTAAGTTTTACTGACCACCTGTTGTTGAATTAATTTAATTTATATTTGTACTGCTGCCTGCCTCTTAATGTCGCTTCTTCTACTCTGCCTCCTCACTCTGTAACTTTAATAATGCGATTCAATTATCATGCCTCTTCTGTCTCTCTTAATACAACCGATTTTAAGTACACCTAAATTCTCAAGAAACTGCCTCTTTTATACACTAAGAAGATACTTCTTATAACTTAATTAGACAAATATTTTAAACTAAATAGTTAACCACAAAACATAACAAACAAGAAGAATAACAACAAAAATTAATTCATGATCATACAATACATTTAAAAAGGCCGGAGCGAGGGGCATGGGGGTACTGGACCTCCCACCATCAACCCTCCTCCCTCCTTCACTCTCTTTATATTCAATCTTACCTGAGTTAATTAATTAAATGATTGTTGTTGTTTACTGTAAGTGAGCCAAGCACTAAGTGAGAGTGAGACAGATAAAGGGAGAATGTATAGTGACTAAGATAGGGAGGGAGGAAGGTAAGGAGAAAGAGAATAAGGGAGGGAGACCATAGATACACACAAACTTTAAAGATTTAAGGAAAGTTTTGCTTAATACTAGTGCCCGGCAATATTGTCGGGCACATGTGAATAATCTTGTCTCTCTTTTCTATGTTCACAGGTTCGAGTCTCCGATCCGGCATTAACAGGTATGTATGTATGTATGTTTTTTTACTATGAAGGTGTTCGATAATATTTTATGCAAATTAATCTAAGTCCTACATCAAGTTAGGTTTCATAAAAATGTAGTTATAACCAATTATAATGTATGGCAGTGTGTGATGCTAGGAGTTTGTAATACATGTAGCTGACGAGAAGAGAGTTTTCTTGGCATTCCTGGTGCATAAGAGATAGCTTCTTAGTGTCACTCACACCTATTAGGTAGGAAGGTAGGTAGGACAGGAGTATTCTCCTTATTCTTGAAAGTCTTCTAGGTAGAAAGGTAGGGAGAGAGAGAAGGATAAGAGTAGGAAGGTAGATATGGAGGAGGCTTTTAGTATCTTTGTAATTGTTTTCTATAGGAGAAGGAGAGAGAGGAGGGAGAGAGAGAGAGGTGTAGAAGTGAAGAGTAGGAGAAGAGAGAGAGAGAGGAGGGACTGAGGAAGGACATAGGTATTTTAAGTTCTTAATTTGTTGTAAAGGTAGAGGGAGGGAGAGAGAATGGAGGAGAGCTAGGAGGAGATATTTAGAGAGGCATTTAGTATCTTTGAATTTTGAGATAGGAAGGAAGGAGGAGGAGAGAGAGGACAGGCAGAGGGAAGGAGGTAAGAAGGTAAGTAAGAAGGACGACTTTTAGTATCTTTGTAATTGTTTTCATAGGAGGTAGAGGAGAGAAGGAGAGAGAGGGGATGTAGGGAGAAGGAAGTGGAAGGAAGGCAGAGAGGGGGAGGTGGAAGGTAGGTATGGAGGAGGCTTTAGTATCTTTGTAATTGTTGTCTATAGGAAGGTAGAGAGAGAGAGGCGAAAGGAGGGAAGGAGGAGGAAGGAAGTACGGAGGAGGCTTTCAATATCTTGTAATTCTTGTTGGTAGAAGGAGATAGGAGGAGAGAGAGAGAGGGACTGAGGTAGAATATAGGTAAAGAATTAGGCTTTTAGTATTTTTGTAATTTTGTAGCTAGGGAGGTAGGTAGAGAGATGGAGAGAGAGAGAGAGAGATAGAGTGAGGAGGAAGGTAGGAAGGAAGAGGGAGGGGTAGAAGGTTTTTAATCTGTAATGTTTTATATGAAGGAGGAGAGGAGAAGTAGAGAGAGAGGTAGATGAGAGAAGAGGCTTTAGATCTTGGAATGGGAGGATGAGAGGAGAGAGAGAGAAGAGAGAGAGGAGGTAGTTAGTATATCTTGTAATTGTTGTTAGGAAGAAGGAGGAGAGAGGGAGGGAAGGAGAATGTAGGGCTTTTAATATCTTGTAATTCTTGTTGGTAGAAGGAGAGATAGGAGAGAGAGAGAGAGGGGACTGAGGAGAACATAGTATATTAGGCTTTTAGTATTTTTGTATTCTGGTAGTAGGAAGGGACGAAGGGAGATGGAGGGAGCTAGGATGGTAGATATTTAAGGAGCATTTATATCTTTGCAATTCTTGCCGATAGGGAAGGAAGGGAGCGAGGTAGGGAGAGAGACAGGCAGAGGAGGGAGGTACGAAGGTAAGTAAGGAGGACACTTTTAGTATCTTTGTAATTGTTTTCTATAGGAAGGTGAGAGAGAAGAGAGAGAGGGATGTAGGAAGGAAGCCCCCCCCCCCCCCCCCCCCCCCCCCCCCCCCCCCCCCCCCCCCCCCCCCCCCCCCCCCCCCCCCCCCCCCCCCCCCCCCCCCCCCCCCCCCCCCCCCCCCCCCCCCCCCCCCCCCCCCCCCCCCCCCCCCCCCCCCCCCCCCCCCCCCCCCCCCCCCCCCCCCCCCCCCCCCCCCCCCCCCCCCCCCCCCCCCCCCCCCCCCCCCCGGGGGGGGGGGGGGGGGGGGGGGGGGGGGGGGGGGGGGGGGGGGGGGGGGGGGGGGGGGGGGGGGGGGGGGGGGGGGGGGGGGGGGGGGGGGGGGGGGGGGGGGGGGGGGGGGGGGGGGGGGGGGGGGGGGGGGGGGGGGGGGGGGGGGGGGGGGGGGGGGGGGGGGGGGGGGGGGGGGGGGGGGGGGGGGGGGGGGGGGGGGGGGGGGGGGGGGGGGGGGGGGGGGGGGGGGGGGGGGGGGGGGGGGGGGGGGGGGGGGGGGGGGGGGGGGGGGGGGGGGGGGGGGGGGGGGGGGGGGGGGGGGGGGGGGGGGGGGGGGGGGGGGGGGGGGGGGGGGGGGGGGGGGGGGGGGGGGGGGGGGGGGGGGGGGGGGGGGGGGGGGGGGGGGGGGGGGGGGGGGGGGGGGGGGGGGGGGGGGGGGGGGGGGGGGGGGGGGGGGGGGGGGGGGGGGGGGGGGGGGGGGGGGGGGGGGGGGGGGGGGGGGGGGGGGGGGGGGGGGGGGGGGGGGGGGGGGGGGGGGGGGGGGGGGGGGGGGGGGGGGGGGGGGGGGGGGGGGGGGGGGGGGGGGGGGGGGGGGGGGGGGGGGGGGGGGGGGGGGGGGGGGGGGGGGGGGGGGGGGGGGGGGGGGGGGGGGGGGGGGGGGGGGGGGGGGGGGGGGGGGGGGGGGGGGGGGGGGGGGGGGGGGGGGGGGGGGGGGGGGGGGGGGGGGGGGGGGGGGGGGGGGGGGGGGGGGGGGGGGGGGGGGGGGGGGGGGGGGGGGGGGGGGGGGGGGGGGGGGGGGGGGGGGGGGGGGGGGGGGGGGGGGGGGGGGGGGGGGGGGGGGGGGGGGGGGGGGGGGGGGGGGGGGGGGGGGGGGGGGGGGGGGGGGGGGGGGGGGGGGGGGGGGGGGGGGGGGGGGGGGGGGGGGGGGGGGGGGGGGGGGGGGGGGGGGGGGGGGGGGGGGGGGGGGGGGGGGGGGGGGGGGGGGGGGGGGGGGGGGGGGGGGGGGGGGGGGGGGGGGGGGGGGGGGGGGGGGGGGGGGGGGGGGGGGGGGGGGGGGGGGGGGGGGGGGGGGGGGGGGGGGGGGGGGGGGGGGGGGGGGGGGGGGGGGGGGGGGGGGGGGGGGGGGGGGGGGGGGGGGGGGGGGGGGGGGGGGGGGGGGGGGGGGGGGGGGGGGGGGGGGGGGGGGGGGGGGGGGGGGGGGGGGGGGGGGGGGGGGGGGGGGGGGGGGGGGGGGGGGGGGGGGGGGGGGGGGGGGGGGGGGGGGGGGGGGGGGGGGGGGGGGGGGGGGGGGGGGGGGGGGGGGGGGGGGGGGGGGGGGGGGGGGGGGGGGGGGGGGGGGGGGGGGGGGGGGGGGGGGGGGGGGGGGGGGGGGGGGGGGGGGGGGGGGGGGGGGGGGGGGGGGGGGGGGGGGGGGGGGGGGGGGGGGGGGGGGGGGGGGGGGGGGGGGGGGGGGGGTTTTGGGGGGAAAAGGGAATTTGGGGGAAGGGATAGGGGGGGGAAAAAGGAGGGGAAGGTTTTTTTTTTTTTAAATTTTTTAAAAGGGGGGGAGGGGGGAAAGGGGGGGGGGGGGGAAAAAAAATTTGGGGTTTTTGGGAGGCTTTTTTTTGGGAAGGGGGGGGGAAGGGAAAAGGAAGAAAAAAAGGGGGAAGGAGTAAGGGATTTGGGGGGGTTTTATTTTTTTATTTTTTTTAAAAAGGGGGGAGAGGGGGAAGGAAAGGGGAAAGGGGGAAGAGAGGAGGAAAAAGGGGGAAAGGGGAAAAAATTTTTTTTAAAAGGGAAAGGGGGGGGGGGAAAAGGGAAGGAGGGGGGGGGGGAAAAAGGGAAGGGGGGTTTTTTTTTGAAAATTTTTTAAAAGGGTTTAAAGGGGAAAATAAAAAATTTTTGGAGGGGAAGTAGGAGGGGAAAAATTTAAAAAAATTTTTTAAAAAGGTAAAAAGGGAAAGGGGTTTTGGTACAAATAGTGGGGGGAGGGGGGGAAGTTTTTTTTTAAATAGAAAAATTTTGGTTTGGGGAATTTTTAAGGAAAAAAAAAAGGGGAAGGGAGGGGAGGAAGGGGGAGGAAAAGGAGAGGGGGGGGGGAAAATGTTAAAGGGGGTTTTAAAAAAGAAGGGGGAAAGGAAGGAAAAAGAAAAGAAAGGGGGGGAAAAAGGGAGGGGGAAGGTAGAATTTTAAATTTTTCCCTTTTTGGGTTTTTAAAGGGGGGAAAAAAAAAGAGGGGGGAGAAAGGGAAGGAGGGGGGGAATTTTGAATTTTTTGTAGGTTTTTGGAAGGAGGAAGGAGGGGAGGAAAGAACAAAGAGGAAGGTGGGTATGGGGAAATTTTTAAATTTTTTGTAACTTGGGGGAAAAAAGGGGAAGGGGAAAAAAAAGGGGGGAAATTTTTATTGGGGGGTTTTTATTTTTTTAATTTTTCTTGGGTAAGGGAAAAAAGGGAAAAAAATTTTAGGGGGGTTTTAAAAATTATTTAAATCTTTTTGGGGAAAATTTAAAAAAAGGGGGGGTGGGGGAAAAAAAATAAAAAAATTTTTTTTTTTAAACAAAATTTGAAAAAACCCCCCGGGGTTTAAAAAATTTAAAAATTACAGGAAAAATTTTTTAAAAAAAAAAGGGGGAAAATTTTAAAAACCCCCCCCCTTTTGGGTTTAAAAAAAAACCTTTTTTATTTTTTTTAATTTAAAAATAAAAAAAATTTTTTTTCTTTGGGAAGGAAGTTTAGGAAAAATTTAGGAAAGGTAGGAGGGGAGAATTTTTTAAAAAAAAAGGGGAAAATTTAAAAAAAAAGGGGGATGGGGAATTTGGGAATTTTTTCTTTTTTTTTTCTTGGGAAGGGAGGTTTTTTTATAAAGGGATTATTTGTTTTTTTTTAAAGGGGGTTTTTTAAAAAAAAAAAAAAATTTAAAATTAGGTTTAAGGGGATTTTTTTTAAAAAGGGGGTAAAATTTTTTAAAACGGGTTAAAAAGGTTTTTTTTTTTTTAAAATGGGGAAAAGGAGGGGGGGGGGCCCGGGGAAGTTTGGGAAAGAAGGGGGAAAAAAAAAGGAAGGGTAAGGGGGTAAAAATTTTAGTTTTTGTTTTTTGGGGGGGGGGGAAAAAGGCAGGGGGGAGGGGGGGAGGAAGGAAGGGGGGGGGAAATTTGAAAAGGTTTTAAAAAGGGGGGGGGGGGAAGGGGGGGAGGGGAGGAGGGGAAGGAAGGAAGTAAGTGGAGGAGCTTTTAGTATCTTTGTAATTGTTTGTCTATAGGAAGGTAGAGAGAGAGGCTGAAGGGAGGAAAGAAAGGAAGGAACTATCGGAGGAGGCTTTCAATATCTTCGTAATTCTTGTTGGTAGAAGGAGATATAGGGAGAGAGAGAGACGGACTAAGGTAGGGAAATCAGACATAGGAATGAAGTAGGCTTTGTATCTTTGTAATTTTTTGTGCTAGGAGGAGAGTAGAAGAGATGGAGAGCTAGGATGGAAGATATTAGAGATTAGTATCTTTGAATTTGCGATAGGAAGGAAGGAGAGGGGGAGAGAGACGACATAGGGAAGGAGTAGAAGTAGGAGGAGGACTTCTAGTATCTTTAATTGTTTCTATAGAAAGGAGAGAGAGAGAGAAGAGGGATGAAGGTAGGAAAGGAGGTAGGAAGGGAATGTGTATGGAGGAAGGCTTTAATATCTTGTAATTTTGTCTTAGAGAGAGATAAGGGAAGAGAGAAGAGTATAGAGAGAGAGAGAAGGAGAGAGGAACTAAGGTAGGAACATAAGATATGAATTAGGCTTTTAGTATTTTTGTAATTCTGGTAGCTAAGGGAGGGACGTAAATGAGAATGGAGGGAGCTAGGATGGTAGAATATTTAGTAGGCATTTAGTATCTTTGGAATTCTTGACGATAGGAAGGAGGGAGAGGTAGGGAGAGAAGAGAAGGGAGGAGGTAGAAGGTAGGTATGGAAGGAGCTTTTAGTATCTTTGTAATTGTTTTGCTTAGGAAGGAAGGAGAGAGATAGAGAGGATGGAGGAAGGAGTAGAAAAGGAAGCGGAGGAAGGTGGGAAGGTAGGTATAAGGTTTATTATTTTGTAATTATTGTCTATAGGAAAGGTAGAGAGAAGAGAGAGAAGATGAAGGAGGAAAGAGTAGGAAGGAAGGTACGGAATTAGGCTTTAATATCTTCGTAATTCTTGTTGGTAGAAGATAAAGGGAGAGAGAAAGAGGACTAGAGGAACGAACATAGGTATTAATTAGGCTTTTAGTATTTTTGTAATTCTGTAGCTAGGAGGGACGTAAGGAGAGATGAGGAGCTAGGATGAGTAGATATTTAGTATTTAGTATCTTTGCAATTCTTGCCGATAGGAGAAGGAGCAGGTAGGAGAGAGACAGACAGAGGAGGAAATACGAAGGTCAGTAAGGAGGAGACTTTTATATCTTTGTAATTGTTTTCTATAGGAAGGTAGAGAGAAGAGATGTAGATGAGGGAAGGAACGAAGGCATAGAGAGGAGGAGGTGTGAAGGTAGGTAGGAGGAGCTTTTATTATCTTTGTAATTGTTGTCTATAGGAAGGTAGAGGAGGGATGAAAGGAGGGAAGGAAGTAGGAAGGAAGGTACGGAGAGGCTTTCAATATCTTGTAATTCTTGTTGGTAGAAGGAGAGATAGGAGAGAGAGAGAGAGGACTGAGGTAGGAACATAAGATTAAGAAAGTTTGCTTAATACTAGTGCCCGGCAATATTGTCGGGCACATGTGAATAATCTTGTCTCTCTTTCTATGTTCAAGGTTCAGTCTCCGTCCGGCATTAACAGGTATGTATGTATGTATGTTTTTAACTATGACGGCGTTTGATAATGTTTTATGCAAATTAATCTAAGTCCTACATCAAGTTAGGTTTCATAAAAAGTAGTTATAACAATATAATGTATGGCAGTTTGATGCTAGGAGTTTGTAATCATGAGACGAGAAGAGTTTTCTTGGCATTCTGGTGCATAAGATAGCTTCTTAGTGTCACTCACATTAGGTAGGAAGTGTGGAGGTATCTTTAAGGTAAAGGTAGGAAGAGGATAGAAGGAGATATGAGATCTTTTATTCTTGAATGTTTTATAGGAAGGTAACAGAAGAGAGAGGTGGGAAGATGTATGGAGAGCTTAGATGTAATGTCTAAGGTAGGGAAAAGAGGAAAGTGAGGAGAGGTAGGAAGGAAGTAAGGAGGAGGCTTTAAATCTTGTAATTTTGTGTAGAAGATAGAAGGAGAAGAAGATGAGTGGAAATAGGTATGATTAGGCTTTAGATTTTGTAATTCTGGTACTAGGAGGGAGTAAGAGAGAATGGAGAGCAGGGATGATAGAATTTAGGAAGGCATTTAGTATCTTTTGAATTCTATGAGATAGGAAGGAAGAAGCATGGAAGGAGAGACACAGAATAGGAGAGTAGGAGGAGACTTTTAGTATCTTTAGGTATTGTCTATAGGAAGAGTAGAAGAGAGGAGAAGGTGGAATGTAGGAAGGAAGGAGAAGAGGGAGGAGTGGAATGAGTATGGAGAGGTTTTAGTATCTTGTATTATTGTCTATAGGAAGAGAAGAGAAATGAAGAGAAGGAGGAAGAAGTAGGAAGGTAAGAGGAGAGCTTTCAATATCTTCGTAATTCTTGTTGCAGAAGGAAGATATGAGAGAGAAGGTTGAGTAGGAATAGGTATGAATTAGAGTTTTAGTATTTTTGTAATTCTTTGTAAGTCTTGTAAGTCACTACCGCCCCCTCCAATTCTATCTCTTCTCTGGTAAGTTTACTGACCACCTGTTGTTGAATTAATTTAATTTATATTTGTACCTGCTGCCTGCCTCTTAATGTAGCTTCTTCTAACTACTGCCTCCTCCCTCTGTCTTTCAATCTGTTAGTATATGCCGACTCTCTCACCTGACTGCTGCCTCTTCTGTCTCCTCATTAAAAGTACAACCAAGATTTTTAAGTTACACCTTAAAATTACCTCGAAGAGATAACTGCCTCTTATTATACACTACAGAAATATTACTATATTGGTAACAAAACTTGAAATTAAGATCTAAATATGTTTAAAAACTGAAGAATTAGTCTATGACCATGAAAAAACACCACATAATCACAAAAGCAAGAAGAATAACAACAAAAATTATATTTCATGATCAGTACAATACATTTAAAAATGGCGCCGGAACAGGGGCATGGGGGGTACGGACCTCCCACCATCACACCTCCCTCCCTCCTTCACTCTCTTTATATTCAATCTTACCTGAGTTAATAATTAAATGATTGTTGTTGTTTACTGTAAGTAGCCAAGCACTAAGTGAGAGTGAGACAGATAAAGGAGAATGTATAGTGACTAAGATAGGGAGGAGGAAGGTAAGGAGAAGAGATAAGGAGGAGACCATAGATACACACAAACTTTAAAGATTTAAGGAAAGTTTTGTTAATACTAGTGCCAGCAATATTGTCAGGCACATGTGAATATCTTGTCTCTCTTTTCTATGTTCACAGGTTCGAGTCTCGTCCGGCATTAACAGGTATGTATGTATGTATGTTTTTACTATGAAGGTGTTTGATAATATTTTATGCAAATTAATCTAAGTCCTACATCAAGTTAGGTTTCATAAAAATGTAGTTATAACCAATTATAATGTATGGCAGTGTGTGATGCTAGGAGTTTGTAATACATGTAGCTGACGAGAGAGAGTTTTCTTGGCATTCCTGGTGCATAAGAGATAAGCTTCTTAGTGTCACTCACACCTATTAGGTAGGAAGGTAGGTAGGACAGGTATTCTCCTTTTCTTGAAAGTCTTTAGGTAGAAAGGTAGGAGAGAGAGAGAAGAAGTGGAGTGGGAAGGTAGATATGAGGCTTAGTATTGTAAGGTAGTGTCTTAGCAAGGTAAGAAGAGAGGACAGAAGAGGAAAGGAGGTAGGAAGGAAGAGTAAGGAGGAACTTTAAGTATCTTTGAAATTGTTGTCTAGAGGAAGGTAGAGAGAGAGAGAGAGGAGGAAGGAAGAAGGAAGGAAAGGCAAAGAGAGGAGTGGTAGGAAGATATGGAGCTTTAGTATCTTTGTGAGAAGAGAGAGAGAAGGAGAAAGGAGGTGAAGAAGAGGAGGAAAAGGGAGGTAGGAAGGAAGATATTAGAGGCTTTAATATCTTGTAATTCTTGTTGAGATAGAAGGAAGAGAGAGAAGGAGAAGACAGAGAGTAGGAAGAATATGGATGAACTTTAGTATCTTTGTAATTCTGGTAGCTAGGAGGACGTCAGGAAGATGGAGACTAGGATGGAAGATATTTGGAGGCATTTAGTATCTTTGAATTCTTCATAGGAAGGAAGGAAGGATGAGGGAAGAGACAGACAGAGGGAGGAGGTGAAGGTAGGTAAGGAGAGCTTTAGTATCTTTGTAATTGTTTGTCTATAGGAAGGTAGAGAGAGAGAGAGGGGATGAAGGAGGAAGGATGTAGGAAGGAAGTAAGAGGAGGCTTTCAATATCTTCGTAATTCTTGTTAGTAGAAGGAAGATAGGGACGGGAGGAAATAGGTATTTTGGGGCTTTTAGTATTTTGTAATTCTGGTAGCTAAGGGGACAATAGAGATGGGGGGAAAGGAAGGAAGATATTCAGGAGGCATTTTTTTTTTGGAATTCATGACGATGGGAAAGGGAAAGGGGAAGGAGGGGAAGACAGACAGGGGGGGTTTTAAAAAGTGGGTGGACAAATTTTTAGTATCTTTGAAAATTTTTTTATAGGAAGGGAGAGGGATGTAGGAAGGAAGGAGGTAGGAAGGAAGGCAGAGAGGGGGGGAGAAGGTAAGGTAGTATGGATAGGCTTCTAGTATTTTTTAATTTTTGTCTATAGGAAGGTAGAGAGAGAGGGGGGATAAAGGGGGAAAAAATAAGCATTACGGGGGGAGGCTTTCAATATCTTGTAATTCTTGTTAGTAGAAGGAGAGAAAGGGAGAGAGAGAAAAGGGGGGGGGGTAGGAAAATAGTTATGAATTAGGTTTTAGTTTTTTTGTAATTCTGGTAGCTAGGGGGGGACGACCATAAAAAAAACGCCACATAATCAGAAAAGCAAAAAGAATAACAACAAAAAATTATATTTGATGATCAGTACAATACATTTAAAAATGGCCCCACGGGTCTTGGGGGTCTGGACCCCCCCTCACCCTCCCCCCTCCTTCACTCTCTTTATATTCAATCTTACCTGATTTAAATTAATTAAATGATTGTTGTTGTTTACTGTAAAATGACCAAGCACTAAGTGGGGTGAGACAGAAAAAGGGAAATGTATAGTGACTAAGATAGGGAGGGAGGAAGGAAAGGAGAAAAGAGAATAAGGGGGGGAGACCATAGATACACACAAACTTTAAAGATTTGGAAAAGTTTTGCAATACTAGTCCCCCTTTGTGGGGACATGTGAATAATCTTGTCTCTCTTTTCTATGTTACGGTTCAGTCCCCGGTCCGGCATTAACAGGTATGTATGTATGTATGTTTTTTATGAAGGTATTTGATAAAAAAAATTTTAAAGTCCTACATCGTTATTTTTCAAAAAAATGTAGTTACAGTAGGCCCTCATTTGCCGAGTTACGTTCCGAAAACGTCATTTAGGTAAAATCTTTAAAAAATTTAAAAAGAACACGGAAAAATAGGGATATGTGTTTGAAGCCCCAAAAAAAGCCAAACAAGTTTTTAGCCCAGATCTTAAAAATTAAAAAATAATAGTATTTTTCCAAATTTGGGGGTAATGATGTTTGTGGATTGTAGGAAGAGGGGATATGGATGGTGGGCCCTACTGGGCTGGGGGGAGGGTTTGTTGGTTGTCGGTAGAAGTGGATGGTGGGGCCCTGGTGCTAAATCATGGTTGTTTGGTGTGTGCATAAATTCTTTTGGATCTCTGGGCTCTTTTATTCTCATTTCATTATACAGCTGACTAAGGCATCATCAGCTGGTCTAACCCTTTAAAAACCCTGCTTCTAGTTTTGTCAGGATCCTCTTCAGTGAAAAAGTCTGCAACTTTACCAATAATATGGAACTGCTCACTTCTGCAATGTTAACTCTTTTTTTTCAGGTTTTTTTCATCTTCTTCTGTTTTTCCCTCCCTTGTATCTGTGATCAAACTCTGCCAACATTTCCTCTGGACTCATGTCTTCATCATTATCTTCTAAGAGTTCATTCCCTCATCTTCATTCATATCTTCAAACCATCACCTGGTAATCTCCTTCCCGCTGAACAATTTCCTGAACCTGACTCTCACCAAGGAAAAACCCTAAACAATTAACTAAAAAGGATAACTTTCCCCAGCCTGCATTTAATGTTGATTGGGGCACTTCATTCCCTGCACTTCTAGCATACTGATGGCATCTGCAATGTTAAATTTTCTCCAGAACTTGGTACTGCCAGGTTGGGGTCAAGTCCATTGATCAACTAGTTTTTATAACTTTTTGTGTATTACATGAATGTCCCGAATAACTCCCCCCCAGTGAATCGCGTAAAAAAGGGTTTTCTCGTGTTAGATAAAAATGTGCCGCAATTCTTCAATCCCTAATACCCCAAAAGGCAACATAAAAATCGTGCTAAATGAGGGGCTACTGTATAACCAATTTTAATGTTGGAGTGTGTGATGCTAGGTGTGGAGAAAATTCTCCAAGGAGGGGGTATGCGCCCACCCCGGGAAAGGGCCCTCACCCTTTACCCCAGGAAAGGGGAGAGGACCCCTCTGGCTGCATAAACAATTTAATTCATCCAGATGTACTGTCAACAGGGGTAAAATTGTGCTGACCACAGCATCACGAGGCACGCGTGCCCCCATGGTTGCCGGCTCAAAAGCACACAAGCGGCAGATTGAATTTGCCACCCCCAAAACGGGTCATACGACTCTAGGTTCCCTTGCGGGCGGTAAATCAACAAAACATTCTCGTTCCCGTTATATCTTTTTCTCCACTAACGTCGGGGAAAAAAATAAAACTCTGTTCCAGCGCGTTTAGTGTATAATATCAACATTCAGTATATTCAGAAGTTGCGCAGCTTTAGACTCAAAAAAAAAAACGTAAGACAATCCAAAATGAACTCCATCGAAACAAGCGGGGATTCTTCAGGGGATTCTACAATCAAGACAGCATTTCCGCCTTTTGGTGGAGAACACCATCGCTCAAAATTCAGGCAAGGTAAAAAATAGGATGTTCTTGTAAGACAAGAAATGCGCGTTCTTGTTTTAAAAACCTTCAAATTTTTTCCCACGCGGGGGTTATGCGTGGACTTTTTGTCCCAAAACAGTATAAAACGCCTTTCAGTCCATCTAAACTGAAATATGGACATACGCTCCCTTTTGGGGGAATATATTATAATAAATCCTTGATGTTTATCTTACAGCCCTTTGGGGGTGTGGTAGATTCCCCTGAGAAGGTGTTGGTAGCGGCTGCGACATCTTGGATTCATCAGCAAGTTAAGAACCATACAGTCCACGTGCGTTGGTCACATACTCACATATTGGTCTGCCACGAACCGGAGGTTTGTTTATTACGAACCGGAAGTTTTGGTCATTACGAATCGAGCGTTGATCGTATTCGAACCAGGAGAGTGGCCACATGGTGGTCCAAAGATTTATACTACAGTGTATAATGTCTACGATCCAAGGTCCTTCGAGAAAGCTGTAAAACTATTGTTTTACCAGAAGAAACCAGAATATATATGGGTCCTATACTCAATCAAGAGTATGGGAAGCTCTCTTGAGGCATAGAAAACGCATGAGCCGATGTACTCACCCGACACCCAGGAAAGAACATTGTCAGGTCACCCATGGTTGGGGGGACAGTACTTCTGGGGGCCACTCCCCACTACCCCACTCACCCACCTTGGGAGCAACACTTCAATTTCTGCTTAAGTCAGCAGAGAAGCAGACTGACTGGCACATGGCTGGTCTGTGAATGTGTATAGTATAAACAGTTTATATATACACAGTGTTTATAATGTTTATAGACACAAAATTGAAGAAACTGTGTATTATGTTGTCTCTCATATAATACTTAGGAAGTGATATTAAGTTTAAACTTTCATATTGATTAACATTGTAACAGTGACATATGTATGTATATAAACATTGAATATACCATATTAATAATGTGTATACAGTGAAATATTTTCATGTGTGAAGTGACATCAGTGGTGAGACTCAGTTTACAGCTGAGACAGCAATTCAGGACATAAACAAACCTTCGTGTTGTTTCGTCCATATGTACTCTGCACCTCAAGGTCACTGACCTTGAAAGACACGGTTAGTGCGGGTCAGTAGTGTGCTGACACCAGTCAAAACAAACTCAGCTGGAGTTTTTAAACACTCTAAGTGTGCTGTTAGTCATTATACTAGCAAAATGTCGTCATTAACCACAAAAATTCAGCACGTTACAGACGAAAATTACTCAATTGGAGCAATTAATTTCAGTCTCATAGAGTTTAACCAAGACACAAATATAGACTATGATCAGTTGGAAATTATTCAATTGTTAATAAACGTCTGGAAATCATTAATTGGGCTACGAGATATACGAAAAAGATTTCTAGATTCCAATCCGACAAAGGAAAGAGAATTAAAAAGTGTCTTGGATGCCTTTGTGGACAACAATTAAGGTGGACAGGAATACAGGCTATCTGCCGCAAAACTTTGTCACAGAGACCTACAGCCAGTGGAGGAGTCTTGAAGATGTTCAGGCGGGTTTTTCCAAAAAGAAGTCTTTCCTTTCCCCCCCCCTTTCCCTATTCCTCCCCCTTCCCCTTTTTTCTCCCTCTCCTCTTTCTCTCACCCCCCTTTCAAACACAAATTATCGATCAAAAAATCCATATACCATATACATATTTAACCCAGAGTCACAGAAATTTCCCCAAAAAAAAGACCAACCAAGAGGCTGCATAACATGGGAAAAATTTAAAAGGGGAATTACAGATGGGGAGAGTTAAGTAGCTCCCTTAATTTGGGGACAGGGGGGTCAAGCCTGCAGAATGCTGCAGGTTTCCCAATCCCACGGGGTTTTTCCGTTTTCCCCGTAAAATTAGTCCATAGGTAAGCAGCGGAATGAATTTTTTGGGAAAAAAGAAAATGAGAAAAAGTGAGGGGGGGAGAATGTTCTCGTGGGGGGGGAGAATGTTCTCGTGGGGGGGAGAATGTTCTCTTGGGAGGGGGAATGTCCTCGTGGGGGGGGAGAATGTTCTAACTTGAAAAACCCCCGAACTTGTCTTCATATTGAAATCAAATTTTTTTAATGAGAAATGATTCGATTATTTGCCCTCAGCCATGGACCTGCCGGATACAATCTTCCCCAACCTTTTCAAAATCAATTGTGTGGTTATAATCTCTCGCGGGAAATAACCGGAACACCTTTACTTTTAATCCCCTATATTTATTTTTTTTTTGGTTCAAGCCCTTTTTTTTCCAGTTTGACCGTAATAATCAAAGCTTCATAAAAAAAGTTTTGGGTTGCAATATGAATGTAAGTTCAGGGTTGTATAAATTAGATTCTTTTTATAATTTATAAATTTGTGAAAAATTTAAATTTTCCGAATGTCACTTTTAAAATTTTTGTTTGACTGTGCCCCAAATATATCTTCACACCCCTCATTGAGCAGGGTCCAAAATGTGAGGTCATGTGTGAGGTTATAAGTCTTTGTTGTCCTTTTTATTGTTACTATTCCTTGATAATGTGAGAAATCACGAAAGCCCCTTTAAATTTGAAATTTTTACTAGAAAAAAAAAAAAAATTTTTATATATATATATATATATATATATATATATATATATATATATCGTATTAAAATTTTTTTATTTATTGTTTGTGTAAACAATCAACAGAAGGGAAAGGAAAAATGGTTTATAAATGGATCAAGGTGTTTTGGGGACCCGCACTGAAGAAACGACACCACGATACAGAACAAAAATTTTCCGGGCAAAGTTCCCCCTGGTTTTGGCTTTCACCGAGTCATCTTCCGACTTTTGGGGAAAACTGACGTAGGGAAAACGCCATTTTTAAGGCCCTTTTCCAAACGCGTGGTTTTTGGTGGGATGAAGAGGAGACAACAGAGAATGGAAGAGATTCAAAAGGGGGTGATTGGGAAAAATAATAGGGTTTAAATTTAAATCGGAAGGGGTGGTATCCCGTCTTGTTTAGGCCCACCAAAGCTTGGGAAAATTTAAAACGAGAGCTTAGGGGGCAAAAGGGTTAGATACAAGGGCTAAAATGGGAGAAACTCTGGGGGTAAAAGGGTTTGGTGCTCCATTTAAGGGGCAAAATCAAAAATAAGGGAAATTTTAATAAAATTGCAAGGGGGGGGAGGATGAGGAATTTAAACCGGAACTTGGTAGCAGCCCCAAGATGTTAAACAAGTATGAGGAGGTTAGGATGAGGGATGATGATGATGATGATGATTGATTCATGAGCAGTGGGCTGTTGTAACCAAACAGCAGCAGGTGGTCTATGGTTATAACTGTTTCTGCGAGGACTTGAACAGGCCCATTTTATGTG
>WNWK01019903.1:0-36885 GCA_009830355.1 Cherax destructor | reverse complement strand
ATGTACATGTGTGTATTGTATGTGTGTATGTATATACATGTATGGTGTGTATGTGTATATGTATATGTGTGTGTGTGTGACCCAACAATTAAAATTTGCACCAATAACTCATTACAGTTGTGGCTGGGTGTAGACTAACAGATTGCTCATTGCTTTATAATTTGTTCATGAGTGCAACCATGTACAGACGTAGTAAATTTACTTCATGATTCATTACCTTGTAACTAGTGAATTAATTACCATTGTACCTTGTTCAGCTATCAAACTTTGGGGCCCAGTCTCTGGACCCTATATATACCTCTGTAATCTGCAAATACCTTTGTAACTTGTCATGATTGTGACCATCTGAGTTCATTACCTTTGTAACTTGCTCAGCTATCAAACTTTGAGGTCCAGTCCCTGGACCCATTATGTACCTCTGTAATCTTTTGACTACCGCCCACAGGATGGGTATGGGGTGCATAATAAAGATATCAAACTAAAAAACTAACGGCAGTAGGAAAATTAAGGACATTCTACACCCACTTTATATTCATGTTAAAGATACCTACACATAGCAAGAAATCAAGCATTCTGCATTGCGTTCTGTAGGTTTAGTAAGTGAGGAAATGGTGCTTAGGTCAGTGATACAGGGCAAGCTGGGGCCCAGCAAAGAAGCAGATCAGATTGAACTGAACAGCGAGAGGGGATGGGAGCTTGCGGCGCGTGCTTTGACCTAACAAAGGGACATTTTTCAGTGTGCCCTCAACTCTACTTGACCTCAATCAATCTCCTCTAATGCCGGGTTAGTGGATAAGAACTCTGTTCCAAAGCGTTTTAGTGAAAGTGTCAATCCAAAATAGCTGTATATTACAGAGAAGTGTGCACAGCTTCTGGTAGTAACTACTGCAAAAAGACAAGTATTGAGGAATGTATAGTGACAATTGCAAGTGTAACATCATCAGACAAGACGGTGTTATTCATCAGCATCAGCGACGTTCTGCAATCAAGACCCCTGATGCCTGTCGTAAGGTGCCAACACCATAGCTCACGTTACAAGAGCAAGGTAGGTTTTAATTAACTTTATGCGGGGACTGCACAGTTCTTGTGTCACAAGGGTTCAAAACTGTCCTATAAGACGGCAGTTAGGTGCAGACTTTAAAGTCCAACCCAGTGAGTATCAGTTCAGTCTTTATCTACTGACTGGATATTTGGGTATACGCTCCTCTGGGGCAATATATAATGATTTACACTTAATTACTTATTCCTAACAGCTCCGTGGTGGTAGAATACTGGGTCCCATCAGGGGAACATTCTGAAACGTGGCTGTAGAAAGTTGACCCAGCAGCAAAGATAAGTACAGTGTTACCTTGTTACTTTACCAGTTGACATTCTACCAGTAAAAAATACCACATCACTGTTCAGGTAAATCACTAATATACTCACCCTTAATGCATAAGTTCCACCATGTATCATGAGAGCTTGTCTGAGGGAGACCAAACATCTTCCTTTGTTACTCCAGGAACAGTCAAATGATGAAGACACTGAATGATGACGCTCCAGTACGAGAACTTTGGCAGCAAGACGCAAATAAGGCACCAGCTGCCTTTCGGGTACGTGTCCAGACGTAGAATGTATCAAGAGTATGTTATTCTGTTGAAGTAGAGACTATATATATATATATATATATATATATATACACACACACAAAAAGATCACAGTAAACAGGTAATATCACAATATGCAAAACAACTATAAAACAAAACATCAACAAGAAGGCATATGAAGGGGCAAGACTACACCTCACAATCACGTCACCATAACAAAGACTACACCTCACAATCACGTCACCATAACAAAGACTACACCTCACAGTCGCGTGACAGCACCCGACTCTGTGAAGCGCACCTGATACTACAACAAAGCATTAAGATTTTTTACTTGTCGAATGTATCATTAAATTCTTCCCAAATTTTATTAATTATAAATGAATATAATTTATATAACCCAAAAAAAATATTCATATTATTTTCAAAACTGCTTTTTATGAAACATGATTCTATTATACTCCTGTCAACCATGGACTTCCTTGATACAACTTTCTCAGCATTTTGAAAATCAATTGGATGGTTAAAATCTCTCACATGAATAAACAGAGCATTAGAATCCTGTCCAGTTCTAATGCTATATTTATGATGTTTTAATCTTAGTTCAAGACTTTTACCAGTTTGACCATAATAATCTTTATCACATATTTTACAAGGAATCTTATAGACACATCCGTCAACATTTTTGGGGAATTTTTTATCAATTTTTTTTTTTACTGTATGAAGATTTTTAAATAAAACTTTGATATTAAGAGTCTTAAGAAGGGAAGGCATATGAACCAAGTTTTCATGGTAAGGGAGAACCAACATATTTTTAGTTGAATAAGGTTGGTTGTCCCTTTTTGGACTGTAAAAAGTATTTCTAGGTTTTTTAAAGGATTTATCAATTACGTTTCTTGGGTATTTTAGATCATTAGCTGTTTCATAAATTTTGGAGATTTCTTCATCTATGAATTCTGTACTACAAATACGTAAAGCTCTCAAAAACACTGATGAGAATACAGACAGTTTAACTCTATCTTGATGTGAAGAATAATAGGAACAGTTATTTGTAATTTTTCTGTAAATTTAAAATTTAATATCATTGTTAACCTTAATTATTAAAGCATTTAGGAAACTCAATGAATTATTTGCTTCGAACTCATCAGTAAAATTTATAGAATGAGCTAAGCTATTTGATTTAACAAGCAAATGGTTTATGTCTACATTCTTAGGCATAAGGCACAAAATAATATCATCAACATATCTATACCACTTAGCTTTATTAGGAAGGATTGTGTTAAGTAATCTTGTTTCAAAAAAATCCATATATAAATTACTAAGAACAGGTGAAAGAGTGTAAAACTCATCAATAAATACAAATTTTGCATCAACAATACAAAGTTTAATAAGTTTAATGATAGTAGGAACTGGCAATGGTAAATCGTAATTAACAAGTTCTTCAGATAAGAAACTTAATAAATCATCAACTGAAACTTTTGTAAACAAGGAGGTAACATCAAAACTAACCATGTTGAAATCATTTAAATCAGTCAAGGTGCTTAATTTATCCACTAAATCTATGTTGTTTTTAACATTAAAATTATAAATTTTTCCAACAATTGGGCTCAAAATATCAACCAGCCATTTAGATAATTTATAAGAAACTGAACCTATGGAGCTAATAATTGGTCTAACTGGATTACCTGGTAATATATATATATATATATATATATATATATATATATATATATATATATATATATATATATATATATATATATATATATATATATTATTGTGACCACGAACGAGTTGTATTGAATCAATAACAATGCAGCGACTAGCTGAGTATTCGAACCTGAACTAATGTAGTTTTGGCGCTGCCTCGTGGTGAGCGAAAATCACATGACGCCTTAACCCACTGAACCACACAATCCTACAAGAACCAAGCACCCAGCCAAGCTAGGTGTGTTACTCTTGCCGAATAGGTAAAACTGGTCAGTTAGCAAGAACTCATTTAAAAATAAACCCTTTCTAAAATTTTCTTTTATACGTTTAAAGATATATTTTTCCATTTATGTTTTTATAAAAAATAATAATTTTGTACCAAAATAACCTTAGAAAACTTACCTAACCTTATTATAACAAGCGCAATTTAATTTAGCCTAATCCAACTTAATATATTTTAGAAAAATTAACAATAATTTAATAATAAACAAACACAATGAAATATATTTTTTTGTTAGGTTGAGAATGATTTTTGCGTAATTATTGCATACACAAATTTTTTCTTGCCTAATTCGTCACGTAGAGCGTTGCTATTTAAGCAGGAGAGGTGCAGAAGTCGTAGGTGGTGTCACATTTGTCCAATGTGGAAGTAGGTCGTGCCCAGGGGCTGGGCAAGTGAAGAATTCCCTGTATTACGATCCCAAGATGTTGCTGTGTCAGACAGGATGTAGATAAATGACTAATTCTTCTCCGATGTTGGCCATAAATCAGGCAAAATCCCAAGGAATGTCTGATGAGAATGCTGACCCATCCTTGGACGACTCTGATCTAGGACTAGACAATTTGTTTTACGTGGAAAACTGGGCAGGGCCTCGTAAATTTAGTAAACAGACCCAGCTCAAACCTTCCTTTTCCAGGGTTGCAGGATTGCCGGATATCTCTGTCTCCATGCCAGAGGGACTGTCCTTTTGGGAAGAACAGCGAAAAAATCCTTCCTTGAATTTCGTTTTTCAGGCAGCCATGAGTGAATCCTCCTCAGATCACTCAGTCAAATATAACATTAAAAACGACTTCTTAATCTGCACTGATACTGGTAATGAGGTAGAGGGAAGGCAAAAGACAGATAGGTTAGTAGTTCGTAAAAAGTTTCGATCACAAATATTAAATATAGCTCACAACTCTTCGTTAGGAGGACACTTACGAATTACCAAAACCTTGTATAGAATATTAAAATAATTTTACTGGCCCAAAATAAGGCAAGATGTGAAGAATCACATCCACTGTTGTAGGGAATATCAGCAAGTAGAAAACCTGGACTCTCCATTAAACCTGCACCTCTCCATCCCATACCCGCAGATGGAGAACCGTTTGCAGAGTTAATCATTGATTGTGTGGGTCCATTACCTAAGTCCAAGTCTGGAAACCACTACTCCGATATAGAAAACGTGAGGAAATTAAAACTATGTTGGATTATAAAACAAATTCTAACCACACAAACTAATGTAAAAACTAATGTAAAAGACCTAGGAGTGATCATGTCAGAGGATCTCACCTTTAAAGACCATAACAGTGTATCAATTATATCTGCTAGAAAAATGACAGGATGTATAATGAAAACCTTCAAAACTAGGGATGCCAAGCCCATGATGACACTCTTCAGGTCACTTGTTCTATCTAGGCTGGAATATTGCTGCACACTAACAGCATCTTTCAAGGCAGGTGAAATTGCTGACCTAGAAAATGTACAGAGAACCTTCATGGCACACATAACTGCGATAAAACACTTCAATTACTGGGAACGCTTGAAGTTCCTAAACCTGTACTCCCTAGAACGCAGGCGGGAGAGATACTTGATTATACACACTTGGAAAATCCTAGAGGGATTAGTACAAAACTTGCATGCGAAAATCACTCCTTATGAAAGCAAAAGACTCAGCAGACGATGCAACATCCCCCCAGTGAAAAACAGAGCTAGCACGATAAGAGACAACACAATAAGTGTTAGGGGCCCAAGACTGTCTTCAAGAAGGCGCTGGACAGGCACCTAAAGTCAGTACCTGACCAGCCGGGCTGTGGTTCATATGTTGGGTTGCGTGTGGCCAACAGTAACAGCCTGGTTGAGCAGGCCCTGATCCACCATGAGACCTGGTCACAGACCGGACCGCGGGAGCGTTGACCCCCGAAACCCTCTCCAGGTATACTCCAGTCCCAATGAGCAGTATCAATACCAAAGCCATTCTAAAAGCCCTAACTAAATTTATATCTTATTTTGGAATTCCTTAGTCTATTCAGAGTGACCAGGGTACTAATTTTGCCGCCAAAAGTGTTTAGGGAAGCATTAACTAGGCTATGAATAACTCAAATTCTCCACTGTTTATCATCCTCAGTCCCAAGGCGCCTTGGAAAGATTTCGTCAAACATTAAAAACCATGATGAGAACTTATTGCATGCATTTCCTTACAGACTGGGATGAATCACTTCCTCTGTTGCTTTTCGCAATGAGAGAAACTGTGCAGGAGTCCACAGGGTACAGTCCGATTAAGCTAATCTTTGGGCACAACGTACGTGATCCTCTGTGAGTGCTCAAGGAAAGATGGATGGGAGACGACGCCTGCTTAGCACTCTACAACCCTTCTTCAAAGTTGCAGGTGGCACGTCAGTTGGCTAAGGCTAACTTAAAATCTGCTCAAAGCACTATGAAACAGGTATGGCAGAAACTCAAAGTTTCGCTCCTTCCATCCAGGAGACAAGGTGTTGGTGCAGGAACCTATACCTGGCCACACCTTAAAAGCTAGATTTACGGGACCTATGCAAATTATAAGCAAACTATCTGATGTAAATTATGTGGTAGCTCCCCTTAATAAACCCTTAAATAGTAAAACATACCACATAATCAGATTAAAATATTTAATAGTCCAAATAAAGTCCTAGTAACGACTCTGTCCCCTGCCTCTATAGACGACCCTGACTCCTTGCACCCTATTCCCGAAATTCAAATGAAGCTTCTCAATTTTGTCCTCAAGGACCCTAGCCCTTTAATGATAGGTCTATCTAAGTATCAAGTAATAAGTTAACAGCACTCTTACAATCTTACCCTGACATTTTTTCGGGTGTTCCGAAAAAAATATACACTAGGATATCATGATGTAGATGTTGGAAACTCTAAACCTATTAACTCTCCCCCTACAGAGCTAATCCTGAAAAAAAAACAGAGGCTACTTCAGCAGGAGGTAGCATTGTTAGAGCATGGGTTAGTGGAGGAGTCATCTAGTCTGTGGGCTTCACTTTGCATCGTTGTTAAGAAGTCTGATGGAAGTTTCCGAATGTGTACAGACTACCTTAAGGTGAATGATGTCACTATTCCAGATGCTTATCTTCTGCCACGTTTGGATGACGTAATCGACTTTGTGGGTAAGTAAGTTGGACCTCCTTGAAGGTTACTATCAGGTACCTCTGACAGATAAGGCGAAGGAAATCTCTGCCTTCGTAATTCCAGGAGGTCACTACCAATATACAGTAACCCCATTCAGAATGCGAAACTCGCCGGCAATATTCCAGGAGCTGATCCATCAGGCTATTGAAGGACTAGAAGGCAGGGCAGCTTATCTAGATGCCATAGTTATAGTCTCAGATACGTGGGACCAACATATATCCAAACTTAAAGCTCTATTTGAAAAGTTTAAGTTTCCAATTAACTGTTAATTTATGTAAGTCATTCTTTGGCCAGTTTACTATTACTTTTTGGGGCCATGAAGTAGGTAGTGGTAAAGTGGAGTTTAAATTTGCTAAAATTCTTGCCATGAAAAATTACCCAGTATTTCATAATAGAAAATCCCTTCAGTATTTCTCAGGGATGGTAGGGTTTTAACGACGATTCTGTAAGAATACACAATACACTTTGCAGATGTTGTATCCCCCCTAACCTCACCAGTCATAAAACCAAATTTCAATAGACCCCAGACTGCCACGATGGTTTTAACATAGCCAGACGTCTACTTTGTACTGCACTCATTATCCTGTCTCCTGATTTTTCAAAACAATTTACATTACAGGTTGATGCATGTGAGTCAGGGGTAGGGGCAGTATTCCTACAAAATTCTGGGGAAGAATGCTTGCAGCCTGTGGCTTACTTCTCGGCCAAGTATCAACTTCACCAGAGGGACTACGCCACAATTGAAAAAGCCCTCGCTCTGATACTTGCATTAGAACATTTCGAGGTCTACTTGGAGCTGTCGTCTCAATTGGTCACAGTCTACAGTGATTACAATCCTCTGGAACCACAACAAACGTCTGATGAGACGGAGTCTCAGGCTGCAACCATATAATCTTAAAATTTTACATATTGCCTGCAAGGATAATAAGGTGACTGATTCCCTTTCCCATATTTAAATTTAGGTTAGTATGTGTTAAGGACTATATGGGTACATATTTTCCCCCTATTGTGTACTTAAAATGTATTATAATGTTGTTGTTGTTTTTTTTGGTGAGGGGACATTCTGCTACCATCCACAGGTGTCTTGAACCAACGTTAGCCCTACTGTCCACAGTCTCGCTCAAGGATAAAGTTGAGCTCTATCTAATGAGTTGGATGGTTGAGAGGAAAGGCGGTTCCATTATTGTTCAGTGCCATGGCGGCAGTCTACCCATGGAGGTGGAAGCCTAGTCCTGGCTATTAGAGTCCTCTTGGGGTGGGGGTGTGGCATGTAAAGAGTATGTTACAATTTATTCGGCGTATGTACACAATCTGTAGTGGAGGGAAGGCGGGGTAGGGGCTTGGACTTCCAGCAAGCAAGCGTGAACGTATTTGATAGGAATGAATGGAGACAAATGGTTTTTAATGCTTGACTTGCTGTTGGAGTGTGAGCAAAGTAACATTTATGAAGGGATTCAGGGAAACCGGCAGGCCGGACTTGAGTCCTGGAGATGGGAAGTACAGTGTCTGCACTCTGAAGGAGGGATGTTAATGTTGCAGTTTTATAGCTGTAGTGTAAAGCACCCCTCTGGCAAGACAGTGATGGAGTGAATGATGATGAAAGTTTTTCTTTTGCGGGCCACCCTGCCTTGGTGGGAATCGGCCGATGTGTTAATAAAAAAAAATAATGTACACACTCCCATATAGGCTGCCTCCCAACCAGCGAACCAGGTGCTAAGGGTTTAACGATATTAAGGGTACCCGTCGTTAAATCAGTACCTTGATTCATTGTCCAATCACAGGCGAGCACGCCAAGTGCTGAGGCAACGTGGTTCACTCACAGTCAGCATTTGCCAGACTTGCTTCTAGCTGGTTGAAGCACAGTGCTCTCTCTCTCTCTCTGTCTTTGCCTTTGTCAAAGTGTGGAACACTTATAATCAACTCCTGTATATAGTGTACATAAGTGTACATAATTGTATATATATATATCTTGTGAAGGAAATATAAGTTAAATATTACTTTTGCTCCAAACCCATTATGACCAGGTCACAGGTCATTCTTACCTGTGTTCGTAATACTTACCGGTCCAAGTATCCTTTCCTCATTTAACTGAAAGAAAGATTAATTATTACGTCGTTTTTATTAAATTTCAGAGTTGAGTTCAAAAGAAATGTTATTATCGTTATTATTATTATAATTATTTTTATTTTATTATTAAAAGTAATAATAGTAAATATTATTATTATTATTATTTATTATTATTATTATTATTATTATTATTATTATTATATTCATTGAGAGGCACTAAACCTGTAAGAATATTACAAAACTTTTTTGACTGGGAGGATAAGAGAGTGGGTTTTGAGGTTTGATGCTAAGAAAGGAATGGTCATCCCATTTCTTTGTAATGTTTACTAGTGTTATGGCTCCACTCTCACAGTGATGGAGTGATATTATCTTTCTCGTACGTATATGTTAATATATTTTTGTTTTAACTCACCAGAATGGCTATATGAGTGACCCATGTTGCACTGCCTATCAACAGCAGGCAGGTGTTTCCTCTTGAAGCTTGCAAGAGGCCTGATAGCATCGCATTTACCGCCGCTTCCGCTGTCTTATCGACGGAAATGTCACGGTACATGCGGGCGTTATCAGCATCTTGGAAAGATGGCGGAGGTTGTGATGTCACCTTGTCTTCTTCATCTCCTGGAAAGATGCATGTTGCACGGGGGTGCAATAAACAGTTTTGCACACTGAAAGATATTTGTTTGTTGCAAATTATTCCATTGTATTTTTTTGCAAGTTGAGAGGAACAATAATAATAATAATAATAATAATAATATTAATAATAATAATAATATTAATAATAATAATAATATTAATCATAATAATAATAATAATAATAATAATATAGTAAAAACAATAATAATAATAATAATAATAATATAGTAAAAACAATAATAATAATAATAATATAGTAAAAATAATAATAATAATAATAATAATAATAATAATAAAGGCTAATATTCAGTCCAAACATATGTGTATGTGAACATAGGTACTCAGCTATATGTGGTTGCAAGGGTCGAGTCCAACAACCACATTATATAATAATATCTATATTTTCTACAAGTACATCAATGACATACTACTATATAGAAAGCCGCTTGTTATGCAGAGCATTTCGGGCAGATCAGATCAGTTTTGTCCCAGGATGCGACCCACACCAGTCGACTAACACCCAGGTGCCCATTTTACTGATATGTGAACATAGACAACCGGTGTTGGGAAAAACGTCTGTTTCCATCCCTTCTCCGAGAATCGAACCTGGACCCTCACCGTGTGAAGCGAAGACAACCGGTGTTGGGAAAAACGTCTGTTTCCATCCCTTCTCCGAGAATCGAACCTGGACCCTCACCGTGTGAAGCGAGAACTTTTGCCACCAGGCCACGGGGCCTGGTGGTCGTTGGCCCTTCATTATTATTGTTATTATTATTATTATTATTATTATTATTATTATTATTATTATAATTGTTATTATATTATGATTATTAATTTTATTATTGTTAATAATAATAATAATAATAATAATAATAATAATTATAATAAAATTATTATTATTATTATTATTCATTATTAATAATAACAACAATAATAATTTTATTATTATTCTTTTTGTTGATATTATTATTATTATTATTATTATTTTTATTATTATTATTGTCATTATTATTATTATTATTGGCATTAACACATCGGCCGTGTCCCACCAAGGCAGGGTGACCCGAAAAAGAAGAAACACTTTCATCGTCATTCACTCCATCACTGTCTTGCCAGAGGCGCACCTACACTACGGTTATAAAACTAATATCAATACCTCTCCTTCAGAGCACAGGCACTGTACTTCCTACCTCCAGGACTCAAGTCCGGCCTGCCGGTTTCCCCGAATCATTTAATAAATGTTATCTTGCTCACATTCCAACGCTCATGTATGCTTGCTGGAAGTCCAAGCCCTTAGCACATAATACCTCCTTAACCCCCTCCCTCTAACCTTTCCTAGGCCGATGATTACCTCGCCTTCCTTCCACTACAGATTTATACGCTCTCCAAGTCATTCTATTTCTTTCCATCTTCTCTAAATGGCCAAACCACCTCAACAACCCCTCTTCAGCCCTCTTGATAATACTTTTATTAACCCCACACCTCCTCCTAATTTCCAAACCATGGATTCTCTGCATTGTATTCACACCACACATTGCCGTCAGACATGACATCTCCACTGCCTCCAGCCTTCTCCTTGTTGCAACGTTCACCATCCACATCACACACCCATATAAGAGACTTTGTATAATTATACCCTCATATATTCCCCTCTTTGCTTTCATAGATCACGTTCTTTGTCTCCACAGACTCTTCAGGGCAAAATTCACCATTTTTCCATCATCAATTCCATGATCCACCTTGTCTTTCATAGACCCATCTGCTGACACGTCCACTCCTAAATATCTAAATACATTAACTTCCTCCATACTCTCTCCCTCCAATCTGATATCCACTCTTTCATTACCTAATTTTTTTTGTTATTCTCATTACCTTACTCTTTCCTATGTTCACTTTTAATTTCCTTCTTTTACATACCTTACCAAACTCATCCACCAACCTCTACAACTTCTCTTGAGAATCTCCCAAAAGCACAGTGTCATCAGGAAAAAGCAACAGTGACAACTTCCACGTTTTTCTTAGATTCTTTATCTTTTAATGTAATACCTCTTGCCAACACCCGAGCATTCGCTTTTCTTACAACCATATCTATAAATATAATGAGCAGCCATGATGACATCACATATACCTGTCTAAGGCCTACTTTTACTGGGAAATAATCTCTCTATTTCTCCTACATACTCTAACCTGAGCCTCGCCATTCTTGTAAAAACTCTTCACTGCTTTCAGTCACCTACCACCTATTCCATACATTTGCAATATCCGCCTCAATGTCCCTCCATTCACTCTATCATATGCCTTTTCCAAATCCATAAATGCCACAAAAATCTCTTTACCCTTATCTAAATATTGTTCACCTATATGTTTCACTGTAAACACTTTGTCTTCACACCCCCTACCCTTCCTAAAGCCTCCTTGTTCATCTGCGATACTGATCCATCTTACTCTTAATTCTTTCAATAATAACTCTACCATACACTTTTCCAGGTATATTCAACAGGCTTATTCCCCAATAATTTTTACACTCTCTTTCGTCACCTTTGCCTTTATACAAAGGAACTATGCACGCTCTCTGCCAATCCCTAGATACATTCCCCTCTTCCATACATTTATTAAATAAAAACACCAACCACTCCAGAATTACATCCCCACCAGCTTTTAACATTTCTGTCTTTATTCCATCAATCCCAGCTGCTTTACTCCCATTCTTTCTTTCTTCCCACTGCCTCACCCACCTCCTCACACTCACAACTGGCTCTTCTTCACTCCTACAAGATGTACAACCTTGCCCAATGCACGAAATCACAGCTTCCCTATCTTCATAAACATTTAACATTTCCTCAAAATATTCCCTCCATCTTCCCGATACCTCTAACTCTCCATCTAATAACTCTCCTCTCCTATTTTTAAGTGTCAAATCCATTCGTTTTCTAGGTATTCTCGATATATTAATCTCACTCCAAAAGTTTTTCTAATTGCAAAGAACTACAGACTGATAGTGCTAACATCCCATATTATAAAAATCTTTGAAAGGCTTCTAAGAAGCAAGATCACCAATCACCTAGATACCCATCAATTACACAACCCAGGGTAACACGGGTTTAGAGCAGGTCGCTCCTGTCTGTCCCAGCTACTGGATCACTATGACAAGGTCCTGAATGCTTTAGAGGATAAACAAAATTCATATGTAGTATACACAGACTTTGCAAAAGCCTTTGATAAGTGCGACCATGGTGTAATAGCGTACAAAATGCGTGACAAAGGAATAACAGGAAAAGTTGGTAGATGTATCAATAACTTCCTAACAAATAGAACACAAAATGTAAAAGTAAACAGAGTAAAATCTGAGGTGGCTACAGTGGAAAGCTCTGTTCCACAAGGCACAGTACTCGCTCCCATCCTGTTCCTCATCCTCATATATGACATAGACAGAGACGTAAGCCATAGCTCCGTGTCTTCCTTTGTGGATGACACTCGAATTGCCATGGCAGTGTCCTCCATTGAAGACTCCGCAAGACTCTAAGCGGACATCAACCAAATCTTTAAATGGGAGACAGAAAACCATATGAAGTTCAATGAAGAGAAATTTCAAATACTCAGATGTGGAAAACTTGTAGAAATTAAAACTTTATCAGAGAATAAAACAAATTCTAACCACACAATAGAGCGAAAAAATAATGTGAAAGATCTGGGAGTGATAATGTCAGAGGATCTCAACTTCAAAGACCACAACAATTTATCTACCTCATCTGCTAGAAAAATGATAGGATGGATAATGAGAACCTTCAAAACTAGGGACACAAAGCCCATGATGATTCTCTTCAAATCGCTTGTTCTCTCTAGGCTGGAATACTGCTGTACACTCACTGCCCCCTTCAAGCAGGCGAAATTGCTGACCTAGAGAATGTACAGAGAACTTTCACGGCACGCATAAGTACGATAAAGCACCTAAATTACTGGGAATGGTTGAAGTCCGTTGATTTGTATTCCCTGGAATGCAGGCGAGAAAGATACATGATAATATACACTTGGAAAATCCTAGAAGAATTAGTACCAAACTTGGCAGGAGATGCAACATTCCCACAATGATAAGCAGGGAGGCCAGGAGTACACTGAGAGACAACACAATAAGTGTCAGGGGCCCTAGACTGTTCAACTGCTTCCGTGACCATGACAGAACATGAAAAGACAGAAACTGAGAGAGTGGACACAAAGATGCAAGAAGCAGGAAAGAGTGTCAAGGATGGAAATGAGCAGGATGGGGAGAGGACCCAGACTCAGGAAGAAGAGCAAACACAACCTCCCTTAGAATCATCACCTACGGAAGAACCTCAACCCCATCGCAACCAAGCAAACTAACCCAAAACAACCAACACTCCATACCCACAGCCCCACTCCCTTCACCACAAACTCCACCTTCACAGCATAGTATCTTGCCAGGTCTCCTGCTCCCCCAACCCCAACAAACACAGACCACAGTATTAGAAAAGAAGCTAAAGGTTTGGTATACTATTGGAGATGGAATAAATAAATTTGAGGAGTGGCATGAAAGAATCATAGAGACATCCCCAGACATCATAACACTCACAGAAACGATGCTCACAGGGGATGATAACAGATGCGATCTTTCCATATGGATATCAGATCCTGAGGAAAGACAAAGGGAGCAGAGGGGAAGGAGGAGTTGCACTGCTCATCAAAAACTGGTGGAGGTTTGAGGAAATGGAAGGAATGGACAGAATGGAAGCAGGGGACTACATAGTAGGAACATTTAAATCTGAGGGTCCCAAGGTGGTGATTGCAGAGATGTACAACCTGCCAGAGAACAGCAGAAGGCCTAGAGAAGAATATGATGAGAGCACAGAGCAATGGTGGACATACTAGCTGAGGTGGCCAGAAGGGCTCACATGGGTTGGGCAAAATTACAAATTGTGGGTAGAGTTCAATCACAAAGAGATTGACTGGAAAAACCTGGAGCCACATGGGGGAACTGAAACGTGGAGAGCTAAGATGATGGAGGTGGTACTGGAAAACCTCATGCCCTTTTATAGTTTGGCTTCTCCCATCCTACCCTCCTACTTCCCTCTCGACTATGTATTCGTAGCTCAGGACCAATGACCACTACATCCAAGGTGCCTTTCGTATGTGATGTCCTCAATATCTGAACTACTCAAGGTGAATACGAGGTCCAGTCTTGCTGGCTCATCCTCTGCTCTTTCTCTCGGGTAGTGTCCCTAACATGTTGATGCATAAGGTTTTCCAGTACCAGCCATCATGTAGTAATGTGTAAGGGTTTGTATAATGATAATAATAATGATGATAATGATAATAATAATGATGATAAGGATAATAATAATGCTGACAATGATAATAATAATGATAATGATAATAATAATGATGATAATGATAATAATAATGATAATGATAATACTAATGATGATAATAATAATAATGATAATAATATTGAGGATAATGATAATGATGCTAATGATAATAATAATGATGATAATGATAATAATAATGATGATAATGATGATAATAATAATGATGATAATGAAAATGATAATAATGATGACAATGATAATAATAATGATGATAATGATAATAATATTGATAATGATAATAATGATGATAATGATAATAATGATGATGCTGGCACAACAGTTACCAATGTAAAAATTGCAGCTAATGTTAATACAGCCAGAGCATTTCAGAAAGTTCACAAATACCTTACTCATTTCTTCTCATACCACGACACGCACCAAAGGAATGAGATTACTGTGTTTCTCCTATGCAGGCACTTTCTGATAGCAACATTTAACCTTTTTTTTTTTTAACACATAAGGCCGTTTCCCACCAAAGCAGGGTGGTCTGACAAAGAAAAACTTTCATCATCATTCACTCCATCACTGTCTTGCCAGAGGCGTGCTTACACTACAGCTACAAAACTTCAACATTAAAACCCCTCATTCAGAGTGCCGACTCTGTACTTCCCATCTCCAGGAATCAAGTCCGGCCTGCCGGTTTCCCTGAAACCCTTCATAAATGTGACCTTGCTTACACTCCAACAGCACGTCAAGTCCCAAAAACCATTTGTCTCCATTCGCTCCTATCTAACACGCTCACGCACGCTTGCTGGAAGTCCACATGGTTATTCCTCCTTGCCCTATACACGAAATCACAGCTTCCCTGTCTTCATCACCATTTAACAATTCCTCGAAATATTCCCTCCATCTTCCCGATACCTCTAACTCTCCATTTAATAACTCTCCTCTCCTATTTTTAACTGACAAATCCATTCTTTCCCTAGGCTTTCTCAACTTATTAATCTCACTCCAAAACTTTTTCTTATTTTCAACCAAATAGAATCTGGGAGTAATCTTTCCGCATACAAGTATGTTTGTAATGGAAGCTCCATTACAATGTAAAAGTGATTCATAAATAACCAGACAGGAATAAGCGTCGTTATATAAAAGCATCCTTAATTATTACATCCAACACTACAGAATCCCACGAACTGGTAATGAAAACTGGAAGATATTTCTGTCCATTCTGGACAGTTATCAAATTTCTTTCAACTTAATAATTAATTATCCCCGGAAGAAGACCTTCAACAGGTTCAATGATTTTTTTCTTCTTCCTCCAACTTTTATATTTTTGTTTTGTTCATAACTCAATAACGCCTCATCCAATTGCCTTCAAATTTACGACACTTGTCTATGATAACGAGGGCCAAATTATTGGAAGAATTGACTTGCTAATGTGCCCAGTGACCTATGTTGTTGAAGCCATTCCCAGCATCCTGGAGTGACTGGGGTAACCTGAATCTACAGAGGCGGAGCTGCAAACGCAGTAAAATAGTAATAATATTGGAATTGTTGGAATCTGTGCCATAGCTAGTGAATGACTTCTCTGAGCGGCTTCAAACTTTCATCACTAGCACAAATCTCACAATGTCATTGGTTGGCATAAGTTCTAATTTACCAGTTTTATTGAATAAATAGTGATATTTATTTTTTTATTTAATGACCTAAGATTGCTTCTTCTAACTGGCTTCAAAATATTAATGAAGTTGCATTTTATAATAACACATAAGTTTAGTCTGGGTAGCTGCAAATTTGAAATCTTTCTATATAGTTTAAAGATTAGAATGTCTGAAATTTGATCAATTTCTGAAGAATGCCTTTTCTGATCAGCTTCAAACTTTCATCATTGAAGGGCTTTATTAAAATGTTAAACACCTTGCTCCGAGCTGTGAAAATATCAATTTGCCAATTTTATTGAGTAAATTAATTCCAGTGTAATAATCAGTGAATGCCTATTCCGATCGGCTTCAAACCCTAAATGCTGGTATATTTTGCTATTTTTTGCCACTTTTATCAAAATGGATTTTTTTATGATAATCAAAATCAAGTATTTTTTCTTACAGGATTGTGGAAAATTTTATATATAATGTAAATGAGAAAAATAAACTGGAAAAAATCAAAGATTTATGATGTTTTTTACTTGAACGAGGAAAGACTTTCTATTTTCTTAGAACATTCTCAAGAACATTATCGTTTGCTTTCTCACAAATTTCCGTTTATTACCAGGGAATGACTTATTCGATAGGCTTCAAATTTTCATCAATTTTCAGTTTATCTTGGACAAGATTCATGAAACTATTGTTATGCGTGTGTGTCCTATACACAGTGCTACATAGGCCATTCCCAGAGTTTTGCTTCCCTGTAATAGGCTGACATAGGCTCCTCTGCTCGGCTAGAAAATTTCAACGGTGGTATATACTATTTAGAAGGAGGTTGGGATATTTAATGGCGTGTGTAGGCGCCATTTTAATCTTGAAATAGTGTACTAGTGTTATTTTTACCTTATTGCATTATCTTGCCTTGATGCTGGTGAGGGGCTCTTGATCAGAGGAACTTGACTTATCTACCCTTGTTTTGATCGAATTTGAATGGCTCTCATTCCACAAGAGCTTTATAACCCCTACGGGTTTAGTGCTTTTCTCTGATTAAAATATAACAATTATAACAATCTTCAACGACTTTTGCATCGTATGACAGGAACGACGTATGACAGGAACGACGTATGACAGGAACGACGTATGACAGGAACGACGTATGACAGGAACGACGTATGACAGGAACGACGTATGACAGGAACGACGTATGACAGGAACGACGTATGACAGGAACGACGTATGGCAGGAACTACGTATGGCAGGAACGACACTTTTCATGGGTTTTTAAATATCGTTGGATTCTGAGTAATAACTGGAAAATTAATCATCTGGTGACAGCTTTTAATGTTTGGTGATCAGATGTTTTCTTCCAGGTAAACATTATCATGATGTTAGGTTATGTAAGTTATCATTTGCCAATTTTATTAATCAAATTGGTTTCAGTGAAATAATTGGCAAATATCTCTTTCGACTAGAAATAAATCAGCGTTTCACTTTTATTTGGTTATTCGTAGATTTAATTAACTGACTGTACTTTTATGTACTTATATGTGCCCTTAAGACCTATATGTGCCCTTAAGACCTATATGTGCCCTTAAGACCTATATGTGCCCTTAAGACCTATATGTGCCCTTAAAACCTATATGTGCCTTTAAAACCTATATGTGCCCTTAAGACCTATATGTGCCCTTAAGACCTATATGTGCCCTTAAGACCTATATGTGCCCTTAAGTCCTATATTGCCCTTAAGACCTATATTTGCCCTTAAGACCTTTGCTGAAAACTGGTCAGTCTTACTGAAAGTTTAAACTGATTTTTGCCTGTGTACATTCCAATTTTCTTTTGAATGAAAAAATACTGCTTTTCGTGTGATACTTTCTGAGTGTCGCATCTGATTACCTTCAATTCTTCCGTGCTGATTACTTGTTAATGTAACATCTTTGCGACTTGAAGCTTAATGTGCTCATGTATTTTAGGAAATTGGTTTCTGTGGGTCCTCTGAAAAATCTGATTTATATTTGGCCTGTGTACACCTTACCATTTTATTGAGAAATTCGGATATTAATTTCCATGTGATGGCTTGTGAATGTCACTTTTTATTCCCTTTAAATCTAAAATGATAATATTTTCATGCCTCATCAACTTATGCTTCACTCTGTATTATTTCGATCGCTTGCATAAAGGCACAGAATACTGGGGCTATGGAATACGGGGATACCTTTCCTGGATCACATAGCGACGGAAATACATCTAGTTATATTTACCTTTGAGGGAGAGATGTGTAATGGCGGCTGAGCTGCTTATGTTTGGTATTGAGTTGTTAGGGAGAGCGAGGCTGGACACAGTCACCTGGACACCATCAGACCACAAGGCCATCAACACCTCCTCCATTACTAAAACACAAAACAAATTAACAAATTAACACACACACACACATTTTTTTTTTCAACAAGTCGGCCGTCTCCCACCGAGGCAGGGTGACCCAAAAAGAAAGAAAATCACAAAAGAAAATACTTTCAACATCATTCAACACTTTCACCTCACTCATACATAATCACTGTCTTTGCAGAGGCGCTCAGATACGACAGCTGAGAATAGTCCCTCCCAGCTGTCACTATCCCAGACCCCTCCTTTAAAGTGCAGGCATTGTACTTCCCATTTCCTGGACTCAAGTCCAACTAAATAAATTAACTGGTTTCCCTGAATCCCTTCACACAATATTACCCTGCTCACACTCCAACAGCTCGTCAGGTCCCAAAAACCATTCGTCTCCATTTACTCCTATCTAACACGCTCACACATGCTTGCTGAAAGTCCAAGCCCCTCGCCCACAAAACTTCCTTTACCCCCTCCCTCCAACCTTTTCTAGGACGACCCCTACCCCGCCTTCCTTCCCCTACAGATTTATACGCTCTCCAAGTCATTCTACTTTGATCCATTCTCTCTAAATGCCCAAACCACCTCAACAACCCCTCTTCAGCCCTCGGACAAATACAAATAGGTGAGTACACACACACACACACACACACACACACACACACACACACACACACACACACACACACACACACACACACACACACACAGAAGGCCAACGTAGTCCCCATCTTTAAAAAAGGAGACAGAAAAGAGGCACTAAACTATAGACCGATGTCACTTACATGTATAGTGTGCAAAGTCCTGGAGAAAATCATCAGGAAAAGAATGGTGGAACACCTTGAGCGGAACAGGATAATAAACACCAGACAGCACGGATTCCGGGAAGGCAAATCATGTGTAACAAACCTCCTAGAGTTCTATGATAAAGTAACAGAGGTAAGGCAGGAGAGAGAAGGGTGGGTTGATTGCATTTTCCTGGACTGCAGGAAGGCCTTCGACACAGTTCCTCACATGAGATTAGTAAAGAAGTTGGAAGAACAAGCAGGTATAACAGGAAGGGCACTGGAATGGATCAGGGAATACCTCAAAGGGAGGCAACAACGGGTCATGGTGCGTGGTGAGGTATCACAGTGGGCGCCTGTGACGAGCGGTGTACCGCAGGGGTCAGTCCTAGGACCAGTGTTATTCCTGGTATATGTAAATGACATGACGGACGGGATAGACTCAGAAGTGTCTCTATTCGCGGATGATGTGAAAATAATGAGGAGAATCACATCGGAAGAGGACCAGGCAAGGCTGCAAACAGACCTGGACAAGCTCGACATCTGGTCTAGCAGATGGCTTCTCGAATTCAATCCCTCCAAATGCAAAGTCATGAGGATCGGAGAAGGGCAAAGAAGACCGCTGACAGAGTACAAGCTAGGCGGACAAAGGCTACAAACCTCGGCAAAGGAGAAAGACCTTGGAGTGAGTATAACGCCAAGCACGTCTCCGGAGGCACACATCAACCAGATAACTGCGGCAGCATATGGGCGTCTGGCAAACCTTAGATTAGCGTTCCGTTACCTTAACAAGGAATCGTTCAAGACACTGTATACCGTGTACGTCAGGCCCATACTAGAATATGCAGCACCAGTCTGGAACCCACACCTGGTCAAGCACTTAAGGAAACTAGAGAAAGTGCAAAGGTTTGCGACAAGGTTAGTTCCACAACTCAGTGGTCTATCTTATGAAGAAAGATTGAGGGAAATAGGACTAACAACACTGGAGGAAAGAAGGGTCAGAGGAGACATGATAACGACATACAAAATACTGCGGGGAATTGACAAGGTAGATAGTGACAGGTTGTTTCAGAGAGGGAACACAGAAACAAGGGGACACAACTGGAAGCTGAAGACTCAGATGAGTCAAAGGGATGTCAGGAAACATTTCTTCAGCCACAGAGTAGTCAGGAAGTGGAATGGACTAGAGAAAGATATAGTGGAGGCAGGAACCATACATAGTTTTAAGACAAGGTATGGTAAAGCTCATGGAGCAGGGAGAGCAGAGACCCAATAGCAGACAGCGAAGAGGCGGGGCCAGGAGCTGAGTCTCGACCCCTGCAACCACAATTAGGTGAGTACACACACACACACACACGCATACACACACGCATACACACACGCATACACACACGCATACACACACGCATACACACACGCATACACACACGCATACATATACACATACACACACACACACACACACACACACACACACACACCATATGGTGCTGAGCTTTGAGTACATTGTAGAGCTACAGGTGGAGAGGGAAAACGGTACCGAAAGAGACAAACCAGATTTTAAAAGAGGAAACTACACAGGCATGAGGAATTTCCTGCAGGAGGTTCATTGGGAAAGGGAAATGGATGGACAGACAATAAATGAAATGATGGAATACGTAGGGTCAAAGTGCAAAGAGGCAGAGGAACGGTTTATACCCAGAGGAAAAAGATTAAACGGGAAGGCCAGAAAGAGCCCCTGGTTTACCCAAAGGTGCAGGGAGGCAAAGACTCAGAGTGTCAGAGAATGGAAAAGGTACAGAAGGCAAAGAACCCAAGTAAACAAAGAGAGTAGTAGAAGAGCTAGAAACGAGTATGCACAGGTACGGAGGGAGGCCCAGAAACAGTACGAAAACGACATAGCATCGAAAGTTAAGTCCGACCCGAAGCTCATGTACAGTCACATCAGAAGGAAAACAACAGTTAAAGACCAGGTGATAAGGCTGAGGAGAGAAGATGGGGAACTCACAAGCAATGATCAAGAGGTATGTGAGGAGCTCAACTTGAGGTTTAAGGAAGTATTCACAGTGGAGGAAGGAAGGCAGCTGGGTAGACAGGATGGGGTGCGTCACCAACAAGGGATGTATCAAGTGCTAGAGGGCATACACACAACTGAGGAGGAGGTGAAGCAGTTACTCAGTGACCTTGATACCTCAAAGGCGATGGGTCCGGACAATATCTCCCGTGGGTTCTTCGGAAGGAGCTGAGGTACTGAGTGTGCCACTTACCATAATATTCAACACATCCCTTGAAAATGGGCACATACCTGAGGTATGGAAGAAGGCCAATGTAGTCCCCATCTTTAAAAAAGGAGACAGAAAAGAGGCACTAAACTATAGACCGGTGTCACTTACATGTATAGTGTGCAAAGTCCTGGAGAAAATCATCAGGAAAAGAATGGTGGAGCACCTCGAGCTGAACAGGATAATAAACACCAGACAGCACGGATTCCGGGAAGGCAAATCCTGTGTAACAAACCTCTTAGAGTTCTATGATAAAGTAACAGAGGTAAGGCAAGAAAGAGAAGGGTGGGTTGATTGCATTTTCCTGGACTGTAGGAAGGCCTTCAACACAGTTCCTCACATGAGATTAGTAAAGAAGTTGGAAGAACAAGCATGTATAACAGGAAGGGCATTGGAATGGATCAGGGAATACCTCACAGGGAGGCAACAACGGGTCATGGTGCGTGATGAGGTATCACAGTGGGCGCCTGTGACGAGCGGCGTACCGCAGGGGTCAGTCCTAGGACCAGTGTTATTCCTGGTATATGTAAACGACATGACGGATGGGATAGACTCAGAAGTGTCTCTGTTCGCAGATGATGTGAAAGTAATGAGGAGAATCACATCGGAAGAGGACCAAGCAGGACTTCAAACAGACCTGGACAAGCTTGACATCTGGTCTAGCAACTGGATTCTCGAATTCAATCCCACCAAATGCAAAGTCATGAAGATCGGAGAAGGACAAAGAAGACCGCTGACAGAGTACAGGCTAGGTGGACAAGGGCTACAAACCTCGGCAAAGGAGAAAGACCTTGGGGTGAGTATAACGCCAAGTACGTCTCCGGAGGCACACATCAACCAGATAACTGCGGCAGCATATGGGCGACTGGCAAACCTAAGATTAGCGTTCCGTTACCTAAACAAGGAATCGTTCAAGACACTGTACACCGTGTACGTCAGGCCCATACTAGAATATGCAGCACCAGTCTGGAACCCACACCTGGTCAAGCACGTAAAGAAACTAGAGAAAGTGCAAAGGTTTGCGACAAGGCTAGTTCCACAACTCAGGGGTCTGTCCTATGAAGAAAGGTTGAGGGAAATAGGACTAACAACAATGGAGGAAAGAAGGGTCAGAGGAGACATGATAACGACATACAAAATACTACGGGAATCGACAAGGTAGACAGGGACAGGATGTTCCAGAGAGGGAACACAGAAACAAGGGGACACAACTGGAAGCTGAAGACTCAGATGAGTCAAAGGGATGTTAGGAAGCATTTCTTCAGCCACAGAGTAGTCAGGAAGTGGAATAGTCTAGAGAAAGATATAGTGGAGGCAGGAACCATACATAGTTTTAAGACGAGGTATGATAGAGCTCATGGAGCAGGGAGAGCAGAGACCCAGTAGCGGACAGCGAAGAGGCGGGGCCAGGAGCTGAGTCTCGACCCCTGCAACCACAATTAGGTGAGTACAATTAGGTGAGTACTTCCAGAGAGGGAACACAGAAACAAGGGGACACAACTGGAAGCTGAAGACTCAGATGAGTCAAAGGGATGTTAGGAAGCATTTCTTCAGCCACAGAGTAGTCAGGAAGTGGAATAGTCTAGAGAAAGATATAGTGGAGGCAGGAACCATACATAGTTTTAAGACAAGGTATGATAAAGCTCATGGAGCAGGGAGAGCAGAAACCCAGTAGCGGACAAGCGAAAGAGCGGACCAGGAGCTGAGTCTCGACCCTGCAACCACAATTAGTGAGTACACACACACACACACACACATATATATATATATATATATATATATATATATATATATATATATATATATATATATATATATATATATATATATGTCGTGCCGATTAGGTAAAACTGGTCAATTAGCAAGAACTCATCTAAAATTAAGTCCTTTCTAAAATTTTCTTATACCTTTAAAGATATATATTTTTCATTTATGTTAATGTAAGAATTTATAATTTTGTACCAAGAGAAACTTTGAAAACCTACCTAACCTTATTACAACAAGCGCAATTTAATTTAGCCTAACCCAACTAAATATATTTTAGATACGTTAACATTAATTCAATAATAAACAAACACAATGAAATATATTTTTTCGTTATGTCCAGAATGATTTTGGCGAAATTATTGCATACACAAATATTCACTTGTCTTATATTGCAAGGTGAACGTTGCTATTTTAGCCAAAATCGCAAGTTTTACCTAATCGGTACGACATATATATATATATATATATATATATATATATATATATATATATATATATATATATATATATATATATATATATATATATATATATATATATATATATATATATATATATATATATACTATATATAAGTAGTGTACAATCTGCCAGAGAAATGCAAAATATAGGCGGTCACCCCCCAACCCCCACCCCACCACCCATCCGCCCCCCAGCCCCCTCCCACTTCCGGTCGGTCCACCCCCACATCCGGTCTGTCCAACCCCCTCACACCCCTGAGACCCTCATCCCTGAGTGGTCTCCTTCCGCGCGCTCGAGCCCCCACCCCGCCGCGCCCGCCCGCCCCGCCCCCGCCCCGCGCCCTTCCCCGTCGAGCCGCCCCGAGCTGCCTTCTGCAGTGCCTTCTGCGGATCGCCCCGCTCCTCGATTTTTGTTCGAATTTTTTTTTTCGAATTTTTCATTTTTTCAAATTTTTCATTTTTTCAATATTACTTCTGATATTTTTTACTTGACCTCTATGGAGAGTCAGAGATATGGTAACCCCCTATGGGGTAGAAATTTTCTCGATTTCAATAAAAAGAACGAAAAGACTCGTTTTTCAATATTTTATCATCCCTCCATCTCCTTGGATCAAGTTTTGAGTTCCCCCCTATAGGGGCTCTCTTTAAGTAAATTGAACTAAGACTTGAGTTTTACCTACTTTGGAATTTCATCAAATTCACTTCCATCCTCCCCAAAACCCCTGATCCACTTCCTTGGATCAAGATCACCCATCTCCCGCCCACACCCTCTTGGTGGCCAGTGACGTCACAATATTTCCTCGGACAAGCTTAAACATGAGAAGAGTACAACAAGTTCAATCAAGCGAGCCCAGGTGTGATGTGACGTCACAATATTTCCTCGGACAAGCTTAAACATGAGGAGAGTACAACAGGCTGATTCAAGCATCTTACCCTTATTATGTTAAAAGAATTAAAAGTGTGCGCCCCCTCTTATTAAATGTAGGTTAACACTAATACACATTTTTTCCTCATTTATTTATTTATTATTAATACATACACAATTTTCCCAGTCTTACATTAACATAGGAAAAACATAACACAAATTAAGATTTCAGGTAGCAAATAAAAATGGTACATTTCAATCTCTGAGCAGACCCCACCCCAGCGCCTGAGGTCACGACCTAACCTGCTCTCTCTCTCTACCTCACACACACACACACCCTATCTCCCACCCATCACAGGCCCACCCCAGCGCCTGAGGCCATGACCTCACCTACTCTCTCTCTCCACCTCATACACACACACACACACACACACACACACACACACACACACCACCCATTACCCCATCACTCATCTCAATGTTTTCCAGTTTTACTAATTCATCCAAAAAGCCACATCCGCCTCCACAGAACATACACACATTTTATACTCAATATAACCAAGAAATACATTGGAACACCTCCAAAACACTCTTATACATCATTTGAATACCCCCAAAACATCATTGAATACTGTGAAAACGACATTGAATACTATCAAATAACATTTAAAACACCTCTAACTCATACACCAAACTACACTCGCCCCAAAATCACTCATACCTTTGATATACCTTTGAAGAGTTTCGAGAGTATCTACTCTCTGAGCCCGGCCATGGGCCAGGCTCGTCTGGTGCTTGCCTGGTCAACCAGGCTGTTGCTGCTGGAGGCCCGCTGCCCCACATATCCATCACAGCCTGGTTGATCTGGCACCTGGTGAAGATATTTGTCCAGTTTCCTCTTGAAGGCTTCTACACTGGTTCCAGCCGTGTTTCGGATATCTTCTGGTAAGATGTTGAATAGTCTGGGACCCCGGATGTTAATACAGTGCTCCCGTATTGTCCCCACCGCACCCCTGCTCCTCACTGGATTTATTTTACACTTTCTCCCATATCTCTCACTCCAGTATGTTGTTATGGCAGTGTGCAGATTTGGGACCAGGCCCTCAAGTACTTTCCATGTATATATTATCATGTATCTCTCTCCTCCGCTCCAATGAGTACATGTTCAAGACTTGAAGGCGTTCCCAATAATTTAGATGTTTCAATGGCTCAATGTGAGCCGTAAACAATCTCTGGATTTGTTCCAGCTCTGCTATTTCTCCTGCCCTGAACGGGGCCGTCAGCACTGAGCAGTATTCTAAGTGAGGGAGCACTAGCGATTTGAATAGTGTCACCATCGGCATTATTTCCCTTGTTTTGAAAGTTCTCAATACCCACCCCGTCATCTTCCTGGCTGTTGTGATCTTTGTCTTGTTATGGTCTTTAAACGACAGATCAGCAGACATAATTATTCCCAAGTCCTTTACGTGTTCCTTTCGTTCTATGTGGTGACCCTCTTGCGTTTTGTATATAGTGTTCCTTTTGAGTTCTTCATTTTTTCCATACCTAAGCAGCTGAAACTTATCACCACTGAACGTCATGTTGTTCTCCACTGCCCATTGGAAGACCCTGCTTATGTCCTCCTGTAATTTTTCAGTGTCCTCTACCGTAGTGACTTTCATGCTTATTTTAGTGTCATCTGCAAATGATGATACAAAAGTGTGCTGGGTGTTTTTATCTATGTCTGCTATGAGGATGAGAAACAGCAGAGGTGCCAGGACAGTGCCTTGGGGCACTGAGCTTTTGACCTCGCTGATGCTGGATCTTGCCCTGTTCACTACTACTTTTTGTGTTCTTTGTGTTAGGAACTCAAAATCCATCTGCCTACCTTCCCCGTAATGCCTATGGCCCTCATTTTGTGCGCTATCACTCCATGATCGCATTTGTCAAACGCCTTTGCAAAATCTGTGTAAATCACATCTGCGTTTTGGTCGTCCTCCAATGCCTCTGTAATTCTGTCATAATGTTTCAGCAGCTGTGACAGGCATGATCGACCCGCTCTAAAGCCATGCTGGTTCGGGTTATGTTGGTTGTGCTGGTCCATGAACTTTGTAATCTGCCGTCTCATCACTCTTTCAAAGATTTTTATGATGTGAGAAGTGAGGGCTACTGGTCTGTAATTTTTAGCTAGTGCTCTACTACCTCCCTTATGCAAAGGAGCTATGTCTGCACTCTTTAAGGCCTCTGGAATTTCACCTAGATCTAAGCTCTTTCTCCACAGAATACTAAGGGCTCTTGCTAATGGTACTTTGCACTGCTTTATAAATAAAGCATTCCATGAATCTGGTCCAGGTGCTGAATGAGTGGGCATGTTGGCCATTTCTTTTTCGAAATCTATGGGATTTGTACTAATGTCGGTTAGGTGGTCTGCGCAGCCTTCTCAATTTTTTTTCCAGTTTTACTAATTCATCCAAAAAAAAGATCATTTAACCTATGAATACTTTCACTAAGATCACATTTTTACACATTCCCCAAAACACCATTGAACACCACCAAAACGCCATTGAATGCACCCAAAACACTATTGAACACCACCAAAACACCATCAAACTTTCCCTCAAAACACTATAACCAACTTTTTAAGATGACAAAACCACTATCTAAGTACACTCATCCCACTATTTTTCCTCGTTTTACTAATTCATCAAAAAAAAGTAATCACTAAAACACACTTTCAAAAACACAATCACCATTGAACACCGCCAAAAACACCTTTGAATACCCCATACAGCAACAATGAATACTCCCAAAACACCATTTGAATACTCCCGAAACAATATATAACATTCAACCTAACCTAACCTAACAACATCTAACGTAACAAAAAAATAACATCTAACCTAACAACTTAACCCTCAAAACATCATTGAATACTATCAAAACACTTCAAAATCACTCTCATGCATCATTTGAACACCTTCAACTAAGTCATGGAACATTATCAAAAAAACTAAGACACCTTCAACTAACACCTGAGACATCAACAAAACCTATACAAGACATAACCCCAATATTTCCTCTCTTTAAGTTAAAATGAGCTAAAATACTCCAACTAAGACATATCATAATCACATTTTTTATAAACATCCCCTCAAATCATTATAACCAACTTTATAAAATCATTAATCTCAATCCACTAAGATCACTCATTTCAATTTTTTCCCGTTTTACTAATTCATCAAAGAAAAGACAAACCCATCTCCACAGAACATTTTTCATATACATTCCCTCGTATCACCAACCGAGAACAAAAAAAGATCATTAGGACAAAGATCGCTAAAACTATGAATACTTTTTACTAATGGAAACACTTCCAAACAACATTAGAACATTTCCAAATTACATTAGAAAATTCCCAGATTACTTTGAACACATCCAATACAATATTAGAACACTCCCAGATTACTTTGAGCACATCCAAAACAATATTAGAACGCCCTCAGATTACTTCCAAACAATATTAGAACACCATCAAAAACACTCTTATACCTCATTTGAACACCACCAAAACACTCTTGTACATCATATGAACACCTTCAAAAACACTATCAAACACCTCAAATAACATTTAACCTAACCTAACTTTAACTTCAAAACACTCTAAAACATGACACACCACCAACCAACTAAGACATATCATATTCCCATTTTTACAAAAATCTCCTCAAATCACTCAAAATCACCATTGAATACTTCCAAGACATCATCAAACTTTCCCTCAAAACATTCCCTCAAAACACTCCAACCAAGATCACTACTTACCTCCAACTCGGATAAAACATGAACACAAAAAATACATGAACATAATCCTATCGCAAAAAACACAAAACACACTTTCAAAAAACACAACGCCTTGACCACCAAAACACTCTTATACATCATTTGATTACTCCCAAAACACCATTTGAATACTCCCGAAACAATAAATAACATTTAACCTAACCTAACCTAACAACATCTAACCTAACCAAAAAAAAAAAATAGCATCTAATCTAACAACTTAATTAACCTTCAAAAACACTATCAAACACCACAAATAACATTTAACCTAACAACATCTAACCTAACCAAAAAAAATAGCATCTAATCTAACAACTTAACCTTCAAAAACACTATCAAACACCACAAATAACATTTATCCTAACCTAACTTATCCTTCAAATCACTCATTCACCATTTGAACACCTTCAACTAACACAGACATACACCCTCCAACTAAGTCATGGAACATTATCAAAAAACTAAGACACCTTCAACTAACACCTGAGACATCAACAAAACCTATACAAGACATATTCACCAATCTTATACCTGACATGAGCCATATCCAACATCTAAGACAAATAAAAAATCTAACTCATATACACAATATAATATATAACTGCAAAATACCATGTCACGATCACCACCAACTATAACATATCATGTACCCAAAAAATCTAAGAAACACCAAAACTAAGACATACACTTCCAACTATAACATGACATGAACACACAACCAACTTATACACGACCTAATCACAACAAAACTTAAGACATGAAACATATACACAAAATAAGACATAAACACAAATATTCTAAGATCCACCAACTAAGACATAATATGAACCCACAAACAAATTTAAACCATCAGTCAGGTCAAAAATCTAAGACACAGACACCACCAACTAAGATATATACACAAAATAAGACATAGGCACAAAAACACCATAATCACATGATAACCATAAAATCTAAGACATATTAAAAAAATCTAAGAGATGCACACAAAATAAGATAGACACCACCAACTAATATGCGACATAAACACAAAATTTTAAAACATGTAACATTAAAAATCTATGACATAATAAAATATTCTATGATATATAAACAAAATAAGACATAAGCACAAAAAAAAAAAAAAAACATAACATGATCACTATAACATGCATCCCAAACTTATACACGTCATGATCACAACAAATTTAAGACATGAGTCATACATAGTACACTATCTACCAAAAATAGAAAACTATCACTTGATCACATAAAAATTGACTTACAATCACTTAAGTCATATGAAAACATAAACATAAGTCATATGATGACAAAATTTTACACAAATTTCATGAGTATTACACCAAGATCACTAGCTCATGTACACTTATAACATGAGAGCCACAATCTATAAACACTACTCATTCACCATCCTAACCACTAAATCTGCGCACGAACACTTAAGACATACAACAACTAAAAAATATTAACACAACTTTGCCCACCAAAGATAAGTTATAACCACCATAACACAAAACTGATTTACACTTTTCTCAAACTGAATATTCATACCACATTTTTCATTTATCATCTATGTACATATCACATTTTTCATCCACATCTTCCCTAAACCATCCTTCCTGGAATATTATAAAAAACTAAGACACCTTCAACTATCACCTGAGTCATTTCCAAAACTAACACAGACATACACCCTCCAACTAAGTCATGCTCAAAAACCACTAAAATCACTAAAACTATGAATAATTTTTACTATTGGAACACTTCCAAACAATATTGGAACATTTCCAAATTACATTAGAACACTCCCAGATTACTTTGAGCACATCCAAAACAAATATTAGAAAACTCCCAAATAACATTTTCCATCTCTAACTCACCCGCCAAATTACATTCTCAATCACATTTACACACATTTCATTACCTGAAATTACATCTCACTCACCAAACTACACACTCACCCCAAAACCACTAACCTACAACTAAGCCATGAGACATAAGCAAAACTAAGACATATTCAAAATCTAAGAAATGAACACAAAATAAGACATATTACGAACACTATAATATACCCAAAAATTTAAGTCATTTACACAAAATACGATAAAAGCACAAAAATACCACGACACAATTCACCACCAACCAACTATAACATATCATCACACCAAAAATATAAGAACCACCAACTACAACATATCATCACACCCAAAAAATATAGGATCCACCAAACTATAATATATCATTACATCCAAAAAATATAAAAAACACCAAGACAGATGAACACATACAACTAAGACATGAGACATTACCAAAACTAACACACACCTCCAACTAATCCATAACATGAACGCCAAATCTAAGACATACACCTACAACTAAGGCGTGAGACATAACAAATTTATATATATATATATATATATATATATATATATATATATATATATATATATATATATATATATATGCGTGCATTAGGTAAAACTCGATTTTGGCTTAAATAGCAACGCTCACCTTGCTATATAAGACAAGTGAAAATTTGTGTATGCAATAATTTCGCCAAAATCATTCTGAACCTAACGAAAAATATACTTCATTGTGTTTGTTTATTATTAAATTAATATTAACGTATCTAAAATATATATAGTTGGTTAGGCTAAATTAAATTGCGCTTGTTGTAATAAGGTTAGGTAGGTTTTCAAAGTTTCTCTTGGTACAAAATTATAAATTCTTACATTACCATAAATGAAAAAATATATCTTTAAACGTATAAGAGAAAATTTTAGAAAGGACTTAATTTTAGATGAGTTCTTGCTAATTGACCAGTTTTACCTAATCGGCACGACATATATATATATATATATATATATATATATATATATATATATATATATATATATATATATATATATATATATATATATATATATATATATATATATACGTATATATATATATGTCGTGCCGATTAGGTAAACTTGATTTTGGCTTAAATAGCAACGCTCACCTTGCCATATAAGACAAGTGAAAATTTGTGTATGCAATATTTTCGCCAAAATCATTCTGAACATAACGAAAAAATATATTTCATTGTGTTTGTTTATTATTAAAATAATGTTAACGTATCTAAAATATATTTAGTTGGGTTAGGCTAAATTAAATTACGCTTGTTGTAATAAGGTTAGGTAGGTTTTCAAAGTTTCTCTTGATACAAAATTATAAATTCTTACATTAACATAAATGAAAAAAATATATCTTTAAACGTATAGAGAAAATTTTAGAAAAGACTTAATTTTAAATGAGTTCTTGCTAATTGGCCAGTTTTACCTAATCGGCACGACATATATATATATATATATATATATATATATATATATATATATATATATATATATATATATATATATATATATATATATATATATATATATATATGTCGTGCCGATTAGGTAAAACTTGCTATTTTGGCTTAAATAGCAACACTCACCTTGCCATATAAGACAAGTGAAAATTTGTGTATGCAATAATTTCGCAAAAATCATTCTGAACATAACGAAAAAAATATATTTCATTGTGTTTGTTTATTATTAAATTATTGTTAACGTATCTAAAATATATTTAGTTGGGTTAGGCTAAATTAAATTGCGCTTGTTGTAATAAGGTTAGGTAGGTTTTCAAAGTTTCTCTTGGTACAAAATTATAAATTTTTACATTATCATAAATGAAAAAAATATATCTTATAACGTATAAGAATTTTTTTTAGAAAGGACTTAATTTAAAATGAGTTCTTGCTAATTGGCCAGTTTTACCTAATCGGCACGACATATATATATATATATAGAGGGCTCTGGTGGTCTGGTGGCTAAAGCTCTCGCTTCACACGTCGAGGGCCTGGGTTCGATTCCCAGCCAGGGCAGAAACATTGGGCGTGTTTCTTTACACCTGTTGTCTATGTTCCCCATCAGTAAAATGGGTACCTGGGTGTTAGTCGACTGGTGTGAGTCGCATCCTAGGACACTGACTTAATTTGCCCGAAATGCTCAGCATAACAAGGGACTTTCTATATAGTAGTATGTCATTGATGTCAGCTAGGCCTGTATACAATGTACATGTACTTGTAGTAAATAAAGATATTATTATTATTATATATATATATATATATATATATATATATATATATATATATATATATATATACATATATGTCGTGCCGATTAGGTAAAACTTGCGATTTTGGCTTAAATAGCAACGCTTTTCTTGCCATATAAGACAAGTGAAAATTTGTGTATGCAATAATTTCGCCAAAATCATTCTGAACATAACGAAAAAAATATATTTCATTGTGTTTGTTTATTATTAAATTAATGTTAACGTATCTAAAATATATTTAGTTGGGTTAGGCTAAATTAAATTGCTCTTGTTGTAATAAGGTTAGGTAGGTTTTAAAAGTTTCTCTTGGTACAAAATAATAAATTTTTACATTAACATAAATGAAAAAAAATTATCTTTAAACGTATAAGAGAAAATTTTAGAAATGACTTAATTTTAGATGAGTTCTTGTTAAGTGACCAGTTTTACCTAATCGGCACGACATATATATATATATATATATATATATATATATATATATATATATATATATATATATAACAATATATAGATGTGTGTGTCGTGCTGAATAGGTAAAATTGGTCAATTAGCAAGAACTCATTTAAAACTAAGTCTTTTCTTAAATTTTCTCTTATACGTTTAAAGACATATTTTTTATTTATGGTAATGTTAAAATTAATAATTTTGTATCAAAAGAACCTTAGAAAACTTACCTAACCTTATTATAACAAGCGCAATTTAATTTAACCTAATCCAACTAAATACATTTTAGATAAGTTTACAATAATTTAATAATAAATATACTCAATGAAAGATATTTTTTCGTTAGGCTCAGAATGATTTTCGCGAAATTGTTGCATACACAAATTTTTGAATGCCTTATTCGGTAAAAGAGCATAGCTATTTATGCCAAAAACTTTCCGTTTTATTATTCAGCACGACATATTTATATATATATATATATATAGTTCACTACCTCCCATGCACCTTACCCACCCAGCATGTCCTACTCCACTCCTACAGTCTACTTAGCCAGATGAATGCCAGTCAGGAGGAAGTGAGCAGCCAGGGAAATGGCATGGCTGGCAATACTAGGAGAGGCAAGTGTCGGTCGTGTTTACAGCTTCGTTGTCTCAACTCTAATGGTTTCCTCTGCAAACACGGTAGCTGCCCGGGTTCAGGATGTCCTCCTGTGGAAAGTGTTAACCCAGAGCCACTTCGGGCACCTGAACCCACTCCAACAGATCTCATCTCATCAGATAATATCTTGGAAGCAATTAAAGCAACAGGTACCAGGACACTCACACATTCCCAAAGCAGCCCGTCCACACGCAGCTGGGAAACTTACGGACCTCTTAATAAAAGTAAACATGGTTCTGCTATCCTAAATGCTCCATCAAGGCATGGCACAACTTGCTACTTAGCTGTGCCGGAATGAAGGGGAAAGAGGCTAGCCTCAATTTTTCATTAAATCCTTAAGAGACTTTTCTAGAGCTGATAACCTCATTCACCTTCCCCATCAATACAAAAATGGGAGAGGCAGAACCCCCACTCACTCCACTGACAGCGAAAAAATCAGAGTCCAAGTGAGCAAAAAAATTGAAGAGGCCAACACAGTGGGAGCAATCAGAATTATCACCAGTGAAGATACAGTTGCCCCCAGGGATGCTGACACTGCTGAAACACTTAGAGGAAAGCACCCTACAAGGGAAACCAGGGGTTCCAACACCTCTGTCCCCACTGTGGAACCACTGATTGTGCAAGACTTGGAAATTTACAAAGCAATAATGTCATTCCCATCTGGCTCTGCTGGGGGTTACACTGGAATAAGGCCAGAGCATTTAAAGGAAATGGTTAATCCAGTTATCGGGGAGATTGCAGAGACACTGCTTTCAGAGATCACAAGGTTTGTCAACAATTCCTTGGCTGGTCTGATTCCTGACGAAATTAAACCTTTCTTTTTTGGAGCATCACTTTGTGCCCTTAAAAAGAAGGATGGAGGAATTAGGCCAATCGCAGTGGGCAACACGTTTCGCCGCCTCGTTTCTAAAGCTGCTGTCAGAAGTATTTGCGCAGAGGCAGCCATCATGCTTCAACCAAACCAGCTTGGCTTTGGGGTCTCTCAAGGAAGTGAAGCAGCGGTTCATGCAACAAGGGCGTATATCGACAACCTGCCTGAGGACAATGCAGTGGTTAAATTAGATTTCAAGAATGCATTTAATCTCCTGAAAAGAGACGTAGTATTAGCAGCTGTACAAGAACATTTCCCAGGTCTCTTCCCTTTTGTTTCAGCTGGATATAGCAAGGAATCAATGCTCCTGTCTGGAGAGCATGAAATCACATCATCAGATGGTGTCCAGCAAGGGAACCTCTTGCACCATTTCTCTTCTGTATAGCAGTTAGGGAAATCAGTCAGACTGACCAGTGAGCTAAACATCTGGTTCCTGGATGATTGCACACTAGCAGGTACAAAGGAGTCCCTTCTAGATGATCTTACACAGGTAATGACACGGGACAGGAAATAGGTCTCATCCTGAATCCATCCAAATGTGAAATCATCCTCTTTAAGGGGGGCTCCTTGACGAGGTAAAGAGGCTATCAGTCTGAGGAATTGGACCTTTTGCTCTTCTTCCTCAGACCGAACCTAATTACCCCCCAATCCCCCCTCCCTTTTCCCATCTTCCCCATCCTCCCTTTTCCCTTTCCTCCTCCCCCTCCTCCTTATCCCTCCCTTATTTCCTTCCCATTTTTACCCTGGGAGCTTCTCTCCACAGGCATTCTAGTTCCTAGGTAGGGGGAAGGGTACCGTGGTCCATTCCTATTCCGTTGAGGTTCTTGGCGGTGGTGTAGTTTGCCGTGGAATCTGGATCGCCTGGGGATGTCCCAATCCCTCTCTTTCGGGCGACGGGTGTATCTCTGGAGGCCACCTTTCGGATTCCGGGGGTGGTGGCCGAAGGCGGTATGCTTTGTGGTGGATATCCGGCCGCCCTCTTTGTCCGGAGGTGGCTCGGTGAATGTGAGGTTGCTATCCCGGATTGCTGGTTTACTGGCATGAAGGGTAGGGTATGGCACGGGTTCTATGCAGCATCTGCACTACTTGCGGTGTTGAGGTCCTCTTGGGCGAGGATGGGGATTTACGCCCCTTTCATTCCTCCTAGGAGCTATTCCTCCACGTTTCTCCCTTTTTTTATTCTTTTTTTATTTTTATTTTATTTTCTTTCTTTTTTTTTCTTAAAAACAAAACGAAAGAAGTAACCTAACCATAGATGCCCTAATCCGTGACTCTACCCCCGGGCCCCATGATACCGCACCTAGTTCTGACCCTACCTTGTTAATGGATAACTCTTCGGACAACCCTAATACCCCTGTACCTGAAGCAGGTGACAGTTTGTCACCTGCTTCAGGTCCCAGGGACCCAACTGGCCCTTTGATACATTTGACCTTCGCTCTTCTCTGACCTTGATTCCGGCTTCTCCCTCGACGGTGCGGCAATTTTTGAATCGCTCGCCTCGTCTCACATCGGACCACCACTGGTCCCACACCCAAACGACCAAGACCCACACATGATGATTCGACACTTTCTTCTCGTTCATCTCAGAAATGACAAGATCGTCATGCACTCCCCTTAAACTCTCTGTTTCAAACTACTCAATGGACAAAGTTTTTTACTCTGCGACCGACTTCTCCTAATACCTATCTTTCAGACCATAGTATTGGTAAGGCTCTGGTACACCATGTTGGTAAAGACATCTCATTTCACGCTCTCAAGAGCGGCACTCGCATCATCACGGTCCAGAATGCTGGCAAAGCTCGCGATCTTTCTCTTCTCACAACCATAGATACTGCTCCTGTTACTATTTACAAGCACCATTCCCTCAATTCTTGTTGTGGTTCTGTCATTTTGCCCCACACCATTGTCCAACGGAATTTCCAGACATGTGGTGATGACATTTTAGAGCAGCTTGAACTCCAAGAACTCCCTATCCTTAAAGTTGACACTTTTGTCCTCCCTGCCAATAAGCGAAGACGTTAT
>WNWK01019902.1:0-36887 GCA_009830355.1 Cherax destructor | reverse complement strand
GAGTGTGTACTGTGTACTGTGTGTGTGTGGGGAGGGGCCCAATAATTAATATTTGCACCAATAACTCATTACAGTTGTGTTCGGGTATGGACGTGTGAATTGCTCATTACTTTATAATTTGTTCATGGCTGCAACCATGTATTAACGTAAGTAAATTTACATACTTACATGATTCATTACCTTTGAAACTTGTGAGTTCATTGCCTTTGTACCTTGTTCAGCTATCAGAACTTTGGGGCCCAGTCTCAGGACCCATCATGTACCTCTGTAAATACCTTTGTAACTTGTCATGATTGTGACCAGATCTTCCTGAGTTCATTACCCACAGGATGTGTATGGGGTGCCTAATAAATATATTAAACTAACAACTGCCGCAGCAGTTATTTGGTTGAAGTGCACCTCAGATGTGTTAAGAACATAAGAAAAAAGGAACACTGCAGCAGGCCTACTGACCCATGCGAGGCAAGTCCATCACTCCCCGTCTTAGACCCGACATTTTGGAGTTAACCCTCTCCAGGTAAACTCCAGGTAGTCAGGTCACTTCCACTTAAGGAATTAGTACGGCATCTGACCTAGTAGCACAAGCTAGTCAGGTGCAACTCACACCCACCCACACCCACTCATGTATTTATCTAACCTATTTTTAAAACTACACAACGTCCCAGCCCCTATGACGGTACTCGGGAGTTTGTTCCACTCATCCACAACTCTATTACCAAACCAGTGCTTTCCTATATCCTTCCTGAATCTGAACTTTTCCAACTTGAAACCATTGCTGCGAGTCCTGTCTTGGCTGGATATTTTCAGCACGCTATTTACATCCCCTTTGTTTATTCCTGTTTTCAATTTATACACCTCAATCATATCCCCCCTAATTCTACGCCTTTCTAGAGAGTGCAGATTCAAGGCCCTATCTATCCTCATAGGGAAGATTTCTGATACATGGGGTCAACTTTGTCATCCTCCTCTGTACGTTTTCCAGTGCATTTATATCCATTCTGTAATACGGTGACCAGAACGGTTCAGCATAATCTAAATGAGGCCTAACCAAAGATATATAGAGTTGAAGAACAACCTGAGGACTTCTATTATTTATACTTCTTGATATGAAGCCAAAGATTCTGTTAGCTTTATTGCGAACACTTATGCACTGTTGTCTTTGTTTCAGATTACTGCTAACCAGAACTCCTAAATCCTTCTCGCAATCACAAGTATTAAGATCTACATTATTCAGTTTATATGTGGCATGGTTATTGTTCTGCCCAACATTTAGAACTTTGCATTTGTCTACATTAAACAGCATCTGCCACTTCTCCGACCACTGCATCAGTCTATTCAAATCATCCTGGAGTGCTCTAATGTCCTCATTAGAATGAATTGGACGGCCTATTTTGGTGTCATCAGCAAATTTGCTTATGTTGCCATTTATTCCCTCATCTATGTCTTTATGCAAACTGTAAACAACAGGGGGCCCAAAACTGACCCCTGTGGGACACCACTTGAGACGTGCCCCCATTCTGATTTCTCCCCATTTATGCAAACTATCTGCCGCCTATTTGTCAACCACGCCTCTACCCAGGAAAAAAATTCTCCTATTCAGTGTGCCTTAAGTTTCCTCAATAGCCTCTGATGTGGAACTCTATCGAAAGCCTTACTGAAGTCCGTATACACAATATCATATTCATTACCATGATCTACCTCCTCAAACACCTTAGTGAAAAAAATTAGTAAATTCGTAAGACATAAACGCCCCTTAGTAAAACCGTGTTGATATTCATTAATCAATTTATGCCTTTCAAGATGGCTACGAATTGCCTCGGCAATTATTGATTCCATAAATTTACCAACTATGGAGGTAAGGCTTATTGGTCTATAGTTCGAAGCTAAGGGCCTGTCACCTGCCTTGTAAATAAGTATTACATTTGCCCTTTTCCACTTGACTGGCACTATGCCAGTTTGTAGAGATATATTGAAAAGATTTGCCAAAGGTTTGCTAAGTTCCTCTTTACATTCCTTTAAAACCCTTGCCAACAGTTCATCACGGCATGGGGATTTGTTAGACTTTAATTTCACTATTTGTCTGAGGACCATGTCACTAGTTACCCCAATCGAGCATAGTCTATTATCTTCCTGTTCAACATAATTTATTATTTCTGGAATTCCGCTAGTATCTTCCTGAGTAAAAACTGAAAGGAAGTAAGTATTGAAAATTTCACACATATCCCTATCACTGTCCGTGATCTGTCCTGAGTTACTCTTAATTTAGCCAATCTTGTCCCTAATCTTACTTCTGTATACCTGAAAGAACCCTTTTGGGTTAGTCTTCGAATCCCTTGCGACCTTAGCCTCATAATCTCTTTTTGCTTTTGCTTTTCTTATTCCTTTTTTTATTTCTCTCTTTAATTGAAAATATAGATTTCTTATCTGTCCATCCCCTCTTTTGATACGCCTATTTATGCCTCTATTTTGACCAATGAGATGTCTTAATCTATTGTTCATCCATTTAGGATCATTTTTGTTAGATCTAATTTCCCTACTTGGAACAAAAGTTGTCTATGCAGCTAGAACTATGCTCTGGAAAACATCATATTGGCAACCAAGTCCACCTACCTGACCCATAGTCAGGTCATCCCAATTTAGCCCACCTAGGTAATTTCTCAGCCCCATGAAGTCGGCTAAGCAAAAGTCTGGAACAGGGACTTGATTGCAGTTACCTGGGTAATTCAATGATATATTAAAACTAAGTGATTTGTGATCGCTTTCCCCAAGCTCTTCATTAACCCAAAGATTATTAATTTGTGATTCTTTTTTAGCCAGAAAAAAATCAAGCAAGTTGCTACTTCTAGTTGGTTCTGTCACAAACTGTTTTAAAAAACAATCCTGAACCGTATCAAGAAAGTCGCTAGACTCAAGATTACCTGTCACATTGTTCCAATCAATTTGTCTAAAGTTAAAATCTCCCATTAACACAACATTTTCTTATCTAGACGCCTTAAGAATTTCTTCCCATAGCAGCTTACTGCGCTCCCTATCCAGGCTTGGGGGCCTGTAAATCACACCCAAAATTAATTTTTCACGACCATCGAGAAACTGTAGCCAAACAGATTCTGTGTCCGATGTTTCTAATCTTATATCTTGTCTAACACAACAATTTAAATTATCTCTGACTTACATCGCCCCTCCACCACCCTTCCTGTTGACCCTATCGGTGTGGAATAGTTTATAACCCTGTATGTTGCACTTGGAAGGCATTTCTCAATCTTTCAGGATGAACCAGATCTCTGTTAAAGCAATAATATCTATATTACCTGCACTTGCAAGTAATTTTAGCTCATCTATCTTATTTCTTAGACTCTTACTATTTGTATAGTAAACCTTATGGGAGCTAGTCACTTGTTGCCCTCTACTATCTCTCTTTGTTTGTTGATCAATTGCTTTGTCTTTACTAACAACTTTATTTTGAATATTGTCTTTTACACATATCCCTGGGGTAACCTGGTAATATGTGATGTTTTCAACTCTAATACTACAGCCTGATTGTTTCCCACAAACACCCATACCTCTATAATCTATCAGTTTAAAGTCCTAGACAAGTCTCCAATGACCCCCTCAATCGAATCGGCTAATGCAACCACTCCAGCCCCAGAGAGATGAACCCCATCCCTTGCATACATATCACGTTTGCCATAGAATATGTCCCAGTTATCAATGAATGGAATTGCAAGTTCCTTGAAGTACCTGTCTAGCCAGCAATTTATACCAATTGCCCTAGACATCCATTCATTGCCCACTCCCTTTCTAGACAAAATGCTATATATGATTGGGATCCCTCCCTTAGACCTAACTACTTCTATGGCTGACTTGTACTTATCTAGTAGCTCCTGTTTTCTGCCCTTCCCAATGTCATTTCCACCAGCACTAAGACAGATAATGGGTTTGTTCCCATTACCTGACATAATATTATCCAACCTGCTGACTATGTCACCAACACCAGCTCCTGGGAGGCACACCCTTTGTCTGACCTTCCTATCTCTGTTACAAAAAGCACGGTCCATATATCTTACCTGAGAGTCTCCCACAATTAGAATATTCTTACCTTGATTAGCAGGGGAGTCAGTGGTATCTTTAACCTCAATAACCACTGAAGTACACTCGTTTTGGAGAGCAGAGAATCGATTTCCTACCTTCACATCTTCTCTATTAATCTTCCTTATCTTCCTTCTTCCTGAATTGTGAACCACTTGCCACTTAAAGCGGCTGCCACTCTCACTGTTGATAACCATTTCCTCCTTACCAGCACCAACCATCTGACACTCACTCCTAAACCTCCTAGGCGAAGCTTCAGCCTCCTATTTTCCTCCTGAAGAGTAGAACCTACTTCTTCAACACTTAACCTGAGATTCTAAAACACTGCAGCTAGCCATGTGCTCGGTAACACCCCACGCTAATTCCCAGACGGGTATGACCACATGTGACCGCTGACCTCAGCGTTCTGAGTTTGTAGTTTTGGCCCCCTAGACTGCATTCTATCTGCAATCTTATTTGTCCTTCCCCTATGTTCATGACTTTGTACTTGGTGGGGTTGAACTCCAGGAGCCATTTGCTGGACCAAGGCTGTAGCATGTCCAGATCCCTTTTGTAGTTCTCCCTGTGTGTGTCTGTGAGTGGGTTTGTGTGTGTGTGTGCGCGCGCGCGCGTGTGTGTGTCTGTGTGTGTGTCTGTGTGTACTCACTTATTGGTACTCACCTATTTGTTTTTGCAGGGGTCGAGTCATAGCTCCTATCCCCGCCTCTTCACTGATTGCTACATGATCCTCTTTCTCCCTGCTCCATGAGTTTTATCATGCCTCGTCTTAAAACTATGTATGTTTCCTGCCTCCACTATGTCACTTGCCAGACTATTCCACTTTCTGACAACTCTGTGACTAAAGAAATACTTCCTAACATCTCTTTGACTCATCTGATTCCTCAACTTTCAATTATGATTCCTTGTTTCTGTGTCCCATCTCTGGAACATCCTGAAAATTCCTCGCAGTATTTTGTGCGTTGTTATCATGTCTCCTCTAACCCTCCAGTCCTCCAGTGTCGTCAGGCCGATTTCCCTTAACCTTTATTCGAAGGGCATTCCCGTTAGCTCTGGAACTAATCTTGTTGCAAACTTTTGCACTTTCTCTAATATCTTGACGTACTTGACCAGGCGTGGGTTCCAAACTGGTGCTGCATACTCCAATATGGGCCTCATGTACACGGTGTACAGAGTCTTGAACGATTCCTTACTGAGGTATCGGAACGCTGTTCTCAGGTTTGTCAGGCGCTCATATGCTGCAGCAGTTATCTGGTTGATTTGTGCCTCAGGAGATGTGCTCGGTATTACACTCACCCCAAGATCCTTTTCCTTAAGTGTGGTTTGCCAGTTGCTTGACCAGGCTTGCAGCCTGTCCAGGTCTTTTTGTAGTCCTGCCTGATCCTCATCCGAATTAATTCTCCTCATTTACTTACATCATCTGCAAACAGAGATACTTCTGAGTCTATCCCTTCCGTCATGTCATTCACATATACCAAAAACAGCAATGGACCTAAGACTGACCCCTGTGGAACCCCGCTCGTCACAGGCGCCCACTCTGACACATGGGCCCGTACCATGACTCGTTGCTGCCTCCCTGTTAGGTATTCCCTGATCCATTGCAGTACCCTTCCTGCTATGCGTGCCTGGTCCTTCAGATTTTGCACTAATCTCTTGTGAGGAACTGTGTCGAAGGCCTTCTTGCAGTCCAAGAAAATGCAATCTACTCCCCCTCTCGTGTCTTACTTCCGTTACCTGTGTTCCGTTACCTGTGTTCCGTTACCTGTGTGTGTGTGTGTGTGTGCGTATGTATGTGTGCACTCCTACCTAACTGGTGTGTGTGTGTGTGTGTGTTTGAGTGTATGAGTAACCCCTCACAATCGTGAGGTAGAGTATTTATGTTGAGATTTATAAGCACTCATATAATATTAATAATATAAAAAGGTCGGCTGGTATCGGTCGTTTTTTCCTATACCGTAAAAATGGCCGATACCCACCGATACCGATACTTTTGTACATCTCTAGTAATTAGTTAAATGTACAGTTATTAAACATATATATCATAAACAAAGTGTATATAAACTTATTTTTAAGCTAAACAGCATCATAGATTGGCAAAGTTTCTGTCATTTAGAATAAAGTGATTTGTAACAAGAACTGAACGTGTTATACTCGAAAATATTCCAGTGCAGCAGGAATTTAAGTGTTTTTTATTTAGTCTTTAAATATTTTCTTTGGAGTTTATATATGCAAATTTTCAAGATGGTTTTGATGTCACATTTACCCAGTGGTATTTTAGTTAGTTTTTTTAGTTGGCGAAGAACTGAAGAATATTTATGTTATGTTTGAGAAAACAATAACCACTTATTCATTATACCTTAATTAATAAATAAAAGAATTGCTTATATAAATATCTTTTACAAGAAATACACACAACAAATCATCATGATAACCTGTACGAAAACGATTTGTACAAAGTAATACGTTTTTGTTAATCTTACCTTACTGTGTGGACAAAGTAATACGTATTTGTTAATCTTACTTACTGTGTGGACAAAGTAATACGTATTTGTTAATCTTACTTTACTGTGTGGACAAAGTAATACGTATTTGTTAATCTTACATTACTGTGTGGACAAAGTAATACGTATTTGTTAATCTTACCTTACTGTGTGGACAAAGTAATACGTATTTGTTAATCTTACATTACTGTGTGGACAAAGTAATACGTATTTGTTAATCTTACCTTACTGTGTGGACAAAGTAATACGTATTTGTTAATCTTACATTACTGTGTGGACAAAGTAATACGTATTTGTTAATCTTACCTTACTGTGTGGACAAAGTAATACGTATTTGTTAATCTTACCTTACTGTGTGGACAAAGTAATACGTATTTGTTAATCTTACCTTACTGTGTGGATATGAAAGAGAAACTAGTATAGACTTGTTAGAGTGCACCCAACCACTCTGAGTGTACCACAGGACTGCCCAACGATCAGTGACAACAGATTCAGATGTACCACAATGAATCAAGTCACTTACCATCATTTCATTTATAAGAAAGCTGAACACCATCCTCTCATTTTACTGGCCATCACCATGAAATGTAACTTGACTCTCACGTAGGTGATTGGGTATCACCAACAGGAGGCGTGTCCAGAAATTAAGCCAACCTCCCGTTATCTCTCCTCCTTTCTAACACACACACACACACACACACCCACACACACACATATACACACACTACACACACACACACACACACACACACACACACACACATACATACACACACAACATACACACACACACATACACACACAACACACACACACAATCACAAACACACACATATACAACACACACACACACACTCACAATCACACACACACACACACATATATGTTCACACACATTCACACACACATACATACACATACACACACACATACACACACTACACACACACACACACACACATACATACACACACAACACACACACAATTACAAACACACACACACACACAACACACACACACACACTCACAATCACACACACACACACACACACACACACACATATATGTTCACACACATTCACACACACATACACACACATACACACACACATACTCACATACACACACATACACACAAACACATATACATATGGAGGCAGGCTCCATACATAGCTTTAAGAAGAGGTATGATAAAGCTCATGGCGCAGGGAGAGTGACCCAGTAGCGGCCAGTGAAGAGGCGGGGCCAGGAGCTATGAATCGACCCCTGCAACCACAACTAGGTGAGTACAACTAGGTGAGTACACCGATACACACACATACTCACACACACACATACACACACATACTCACACACACACATCCACATATCAGAGAAGAGGCGGGGCCGGGAACTGTGACTCGATCCCTGCAACCACAAATAGGTGAGTGTACGCACATACATGACGTACGAGATAGTACACCATTTATGTACATCCTCGAAATTCATAATCCCCAAACTCCTGTTCGTTAATGTACACGAAGTGAATAGTGAGTATTGCACCATAAGCTTCTAGTGATGGTAAATATTATTGTGGAAAGGTAGTCACAAGTTATTGCTTGGAAATTAATATTCCAATTTCCTCAATAAAATTTATAAATTATAACATTAACAGCCCAAAACTAATTGAAACCAATTCGAACCTTCCTGTGAAAAGTACTTTTTTTGAAAGTAAGCAAATCTGAAAAAGAATTCTCTGGCTATGTCATAAAGATCAACATTTTTCAACAAAAAAGCACTTGTAAGTTGAAGGCTTCAGAATCTGCATTATTAAGTTATATGTGTTGTAGTTATTATGATAATCTGATTAAGCGTTGCACCACAAAAACCCATATTTCTATTTTCCAAATATCTTCATGAAAAATCCAAAAATCATTTACACAAGTCAAACTAATCCAAACTTTTTTCAGAGTAAGATTCACCTACATTTAAATATTAAAGCCGATCTCCAGTTATTTGGCGAGAATCAAGGCGAAGCTTCCTTTGAAGGATCACCAGTTATTGTACAATTATTAACTACGATGATATATTTAAGAAATTTGCACCTTTACAGCCTAAACCCAAGAACCGTTTAATTCAGTTCATAAGAAGTTCAGGTGAACTCCAGCCACTGAATGAAAAATACTACAACACTTCAACCCGTTCTCCTAAGAAACAGATAGAATAGTAACTGTTAGTAAATTTAGTCATAAATCGAACGGTTTAAAAAATTTATCATGAATATTACAGAGTACTGTATTAAAAAAAATTATATAAAAAAAATATATATATAGCTCCGTTATTATTCCCAATCCAGATACGTTTTATTCCTGTCAATGCAGAGTGGCCAGGACAGGAGCAGATGAGGTGTTGGGGAGTTAGTACGTGTAGGAAGGCGGCTGGGTGAAGTCATGGGTTGGCGTTAGTGTGAGTAGGTGGTTTGGCGAGTTTTTTTTGTGTATAAGTAATTTTGTATTCAAGTGCTCTCATGTTTACATGTAAAGCCCTAGTGTGTGTGCAAGGGCCTGTGTTTTGGAGAGTATGTAATATTTTAACTGTAGGCTAAGTAGCCTGCAGGAAGAAATGGGGGAGGGGGGGATTGAGCCTCCCTGTTGATATAATTTTATTTTAAATCACTAGTAGCAGTGTGCTAGTGAGCTAATGTAAACTGGATTGTGGTGCTTTTTTGTAGTAGGTTATAAGTTGCATATAAGTTATTCATTATTATATTATATTTTTGCATATTTGAGTTTTAATGTTCTTCCTCATATAATAATTAATATTGTTTAACATATAATTGTATGCTGGCCCTAGAGTTGCTGTGTTTTTTCAATTTAATTTAAATGTCCCTATTCAGCAGATTGAGCAGCCATTTAGAAGTCATTAACTTTTATTTAAGTTATGATATCGAAGTCGTAATATGGTGGCTGCAGGGAAGAATTATCAAAGTTAGAATGGTAATTCATATTTCAAACCTGGAGAGTTTTTACAGGAAGGATATATTAACAGTAACTTTTTTCCGGTGTAATACAATTATTTTTCTGCCTGATTTTGTGTGTGCACATTTAGTAATTTAGGGGAGTTATTTAGTAATAATAATTCTCTGTGCATATAATCATTTAATGTACCAATGTGCTTTGCTGTGTGTTTTATTAGATTGTGGGTGGAGTCTGTTTACCAGTCTGGGTAACTGCCCGTAGGTATTACAGATGATTTACCTTTTCCAGGTGTTGACCTACTACTAGGCAACAATGTTATGGATCTTCTCAAAAGTGAGGAATGTTTGGTTTGGAGGGACCCTGATTTAAAAGGTGTTAAGGTGAAAACTAATGATACTGTAACTGAAAATTTTCAATGTGTAGCCAGGTGGGCAAGGGAAGAACTTCTGTGCCTCGCCTTCATCTTTTTCCTGACTGTTGTGATTTGGGCCTGAGGAGCCTCTGGGCAGTGATGAACTGGCCCATGTTAAACCCGGTTTAGAGTGGGGAGGTCTCGGTGCTGGCATGGGAGAGAATACCCTGACTCTGACGTAGCTGGTTGAGGTCCAGGGATATGGTGACTCCCTGAAGGCTATTCAGTTGCCAGTTGTTACAGAGGAAGTGGTTCCCAAATTTAACACATGTTTATTTTCCAGAATATGTGACCATGCAGTCATGTCAGAGCCTTTTGAGGATAAGGTTCTGAATTCTTTACAGATTCCCAATGGAGGATATTTCAGTATTGAGAAGGGAGAGCTGGATAATAAATGTATACCAGTCACTTATCTTTTTTCATGTTACCAGAGTTCCTGCTCCTTCCTAGTAATTTTGTGTGTGTGGTTTTGAGATTTCTGGTAAAATTTTGTCAGCTAGGCTTCCAACAAGCCAACCAGAAGTCATTTATAAAATGTCATGTAGTTTTAAGAGACTTACTTAAAGTTGTCTATCACTATGAGAGTCAAAGAAAAGTAGAGTGTTTTTACCAGTCTCTCAGGACGATGCACTTTTGTTTTCCCCAGTACCAGAAGGACTGGGATGAGGGTATGACCCTACTTTTCATTAACGTGCGGGGAAGCACTCTGGAATCATTAAGTCATGGGCTAGGTGAGGATGGTGATGCTTCCCCTCGGTGTTTTTCTCAGTTTCAGAGACTGTTTGGCTAAGATGAGGTGGGCGGCACTAGTGCACCAGCCTGCCAGTCTGTCCAGGATAACGTGGGACTATGAGGTGGTGCTACTTGATCTGGAGGCTAGAGTGTAGGTGGTGATACTGGAGCCGGCTCCTAGGACTGCTGTGATTAGCTGTGGATGGTACCTGATAGTGGATGAGGTCTCTGATGAAAATAAAACCCACACACCCGATCAGAAAAACGCATATGGTTGTTGTTATCCGTACTCTGCTATGATTAATATGATTTTGAAAAGGTTACTTTTGATGCAGGAGTGGAAAAGCTTGGTGCGTTGGCTCAGCCACCATAGAACTTTGTAAATGAGTTTTCTGATGTTAGAAAAGGGGACATAAATCCCCATGAGGTAAATGTACCTGAACACATTCAGAATGTTTTGCAGGGAAGAGATGTGTATGAAGGAAGATGTGATTTTTTGTATTTTCACTGTAGTCGGCGAGAAACAGTGGACATTGCCTTTCAAGGGTCTCACACTAGATGAGACTCTCAGCATGTTCACTGACTGCTGCAAAATATATTTGATAATTAATGCTGATGGGTTTCCTCTTATGAATAATTTCATTGACATACTAGATACCACACTTGTGAGTGTGTTGCAGGGTTATTTGCTTTTCATGACCCAGTGCGCTAATTATAAATCTATGTAATCAATTGTACTCAACAAGTACTTTATTTTTTTGTATATCTTTACATGTAACATGACATTGCTTTACACAGCCTGTTTGCAAAGTGATAATATTCTTAGTGCTCCTGTAATGACTACTTTCAATGTTGCACTGTCATTTTCTCTGCAAGTAGATGCCAATTATGTTGTTGTTAGTGTTGCGGTGTTGAAAAAGCAGCAGGACAATTACTACCAGTAACGTTAAAATGTATGCTCCAAGTAAAAGGAGGCTCTTGTTTGGTGTTGAAAGTGCAGAATTTTTTCAGTATAGTGATCACAGTCCTACATTTCCTTCGCATACCGAGGAACAACACTCAAATGCTCACTTTGGTGATTCGTTATGGGAAGGGGACGGAGAATGTGGTTGCTTATGTATTTTCTCGTGTGTACTGTACATAATGTAGTGTAGACATTTATCTGCTCTCGTTTTGCAGTAGGTGAGTAGATGGCTTTCTGACCACCTGGTGGACTGAAGCTCGGTGAGCTGGTGGAGGGAGGTATCAGATTACCCAAGAGAGTGTGTGTGTGTTTTTGGTGGTAGTCACATCAGTTCATGCCTAGGTAAGGTATACTAACATACGGTGTGGGAGGTGATGCCTCACCTGTGTGGTGTTGGTGTATGACTGTTGGACCAAAGGTAGTGGTATGGTGTTGGTGGTGAAGCCTCACTATTTGTGGGTTATGAATAGTGATCTTGTGTGTTTGTGTGTTTCCTCCAGGATCCACATGTTTTATTTTTGGATCACCAAATGGGGTGACTCCAGGGTTCCTTGGAATGACGGATGACTCCACTGTGTTTTTCAAGGTCACAGTCCCACTGGACTAATTTTATATGTGACTTACTACCCAGTTTTGAAGTCTGGTAATTTTCTCTCCCTTGTTCTCCAATTTCTCCCAGTGGTGTGTTTGCATAGCCAGTTTTGTTTATTATATATTGCTGTGAGACGCAGAGTTGATATTGTATTTCCTATTTGTAATCTCAGTTTATCATAAGTATCCTTGTATATATTAATTGTGTAAACTTTTATATAATATGTACAGAGGTAACCCAGTCACCTCTTTAATTTTATGTCATGTATTGAAAATGCATCAACGTAGGTGTTTGGCCAACACAGTATTGTACTGGTGCATTTCCCTGTTTATGTTTCAGAGTACAGCTATAAAGCATCACGACTCATTTAAAGTAAAACCTGATCACTTTTACGTCAAACGAGTTTCACACGACTGCGGATTATTGTGTTTTTTGTATGTACAAGTCAATTGATGCAGTTTTCTTTTTTTTTTTTTGAGAATTTTGTGTTTCCCCAGACCTAGGGTTCTTTTCCTAGTTTCCTTGACTAGCTGCACCCAAGTGGGTTCAAGCTAGCTCATTGAGACCTTTGGTCTGGGGGAGGGGATATTACGGAGTACTGTATTAAAAAAAAATATTTATAAAAAAAAAAAAGTTTTATAGCTCCGGTATTATTCCCAATCCGGATGCGTTTTATTCCTTTCAATGCAGAGTGGCCAGGACAGGAGCAGATGAGGTGTTGGAGAGTTAGTACGTGTAGGAAGGCGGCTGTGTGAAGTCATGGGTTGGCGTTAGTGTGAGTAGGTGGTTTGGTGAGTTTTTCTGTGTATAATATAAGTAATTTTGTATTCAGGTGCTCTCATGTTTACATGTAAAGCCCTAGTGTGTGTGCAAGGACCTGTGTTTTGGAGAATATGTAATATTTTAACTGTAGGCTAAGTAGCCTGCAGGAAGAAAGGAAGGGGGGTCATGGAGCCGCCCTGTTGATATAATTTATCTTAAATTACTAGTAGCAGTGTACTCACCTAATGTACTCACCTGATTGTGGTTGCAGGGGTCGAGACTCAGCTCCAGGCCCCGCCTCTTCACTGTCCGCTACTGGGTCTCTTCTCTCCCTACTCCATGAGCTTTATCATACCTTGTCCTAAAACTATGTATGGTTCCTGCCTCCACTATATCGTTTGCTAGACTATTCCACTTCCTGACTACTCTGTAACTGAAGAAATGCTTCCTAACATCCCTTTGACTCACCTGAGCCTTCAGCTTCCAATTAGGTCCTCTTGTTTCTGTGTTCCCTCTCTGGAACATCCTGTCACTATCTACCTTGTCGATTCCCCGCAGTATTTTGTATGTCGTTATCATGTCACCTCTAACCCTTCTGTCCTCCAGTGTTGCTAGTCCTATTTCTCTCAACCTTTCTTCATAGGACAGTCCCCTGTGTTGTGGAACTAACCTTGTCGCAAACCTTTGCACTTTCTCTAATTTCTTGACGTGCTTGACCAGGTGTGGGTTCCAGACTGTTGCTGCATACTCTAGTATGGGCCTGACGTACACGGTGTACAGTGTCTTGAACGATTCCTGGTTAAGGTAACGGAACGCTAATCTTAGGTTTGCAAGTCGCCCATATGCTGCCGCAGTTATCTGGTTGATGTGTGCTTCCGGAGACGTGCTTGGTGTTATACTCACCCCAAGGTCTTTCTCCTTTGACGCGGTTTGTAGCCTTTGTCCACCTAGCCTGTACTCTGTCAGCGGTCATCTTTGCCCTTCTTTGATCTTCATGACTTTGTATTTGGTGGGATTAAATTCGAGAAGCCAGTTGCTAGACCAGATGTCAAGCTTGTGCAGGTCTCTTTGAAGTCCTGCTTGGTCCTGATCCTATTTGATTCTCCTCATTAATTTTACATCATCTGCGAACAGAGACACTTCTGAGTCTATCCCGTCCGACATGTCATTCACATATGCCAATAATAGCACTGGTCCTAGGACTGACCCCTGCGGTACCCCGCTCGTCACAGGCGCCCACTGTGATACCTCATTACACACCATGACCCGTTGTTACCTCCATGTGAGGTATTCCCTGATCCATTCCAGTGCCCTTCCTTTTATACTCGCTTTGTCTTCCAGCTTCTTTACTAATCTCATATGAGGAACTGTGTCGAAGGCCTTCCTGCAGTCCAAGAAAATGCAAACAACCCACCCTTCTCTCTCTTGTTTTACCTCTGTTACTTTATCATAGAACTCCAGGAGGTTTGTTACACAGGATTTGCCTTCCCTGAATCCGTGCTGTCTGGCGTTGATTACCCTGTGCCGTTCCAGATGCTCCACCATTTTTTTCGTGATGATTTTCTCCAAGACTTTGCACACTATACACGTAAGTGACACCGGTCTATAGTTTAGTGCCTCTTTTCTGTCTCCTTTTTTAAAGATGGGAACTACGTTGGCCTTTTTCCATACCTCAGGTAGCTGCCCAGTTTCAAGGGATGTGTTGAATATTATGGTAAGTGGCACACTCAGTACCTCAGCTCCCTCCCGGAGGACCCACGGGGAGATATTGTCCGGACCCATCGCCTTTGAGGTATCAAGGTCACTGAGTAACTGCTTCACCTCCTCCTCAGTTGTGTGTATGCCCTCCAGCACTTGATACATTCCTTGTTGGTGATGCGTTCTGTCCTGTCTACCCAGCTGCCTTCCTGCCTCCACTGTGAATACTTCCTTAAACCTCGAGTTGAGCTCCTCACATACCTCTTGATCGTTACTTGTGAGTTCCCCATCTTCTCTCCTGATCCTTATCACCTGGTCCTAGACTGTTGTCTTCCTTCTGATGTGACTGTACATCAGTTTCGGGTCAGACTTGACTTTCGATGCTATGTCATTTTCGTACTGTTTCTGGGTCTCCCTCCGTACCTGTGCATACTCGTTTCTAGCTCTGCAATTAATCTCTTTGTTTACTTGGGTTCTTTGCCTTCTGTACCTTTTTCCATTCTCTGACACTCTGAATCTTTGCCTCCCTGCACCTTTGGGTAAACCAGGGGCTCCTGGCCTTCCCATTTAATATTTTTACTTTGGGTATAAACCGTTCCTCTGCCTCCTTGCACTTTGTCGCTACGTATTCCATCATTTCATTTACTGACTGTCCTTCCATTTCACTCTCCCACTGAACCTTCTGCAGGAAATTCCTCATACCAGTGTAGTCCCTCTTTTAAAGTCTGTGTGCTAGTGAGCTAATGTAAACTGGAGTGTGGTGATTTTTTGTAGTAGGTTATAAGTTGTATATAAGTTATTCATTATTATATTTCATTTTTGTATAGGTGAGTTTTAATGTCCTTCCTCATATAATAATTAATGTTGTTTAACATATAATTGTATGCTGGCCCGAGAGTTGCTGTGTTTTTTTCATTGTAATTTAAATGCCCCTAGACAGCAGATTGAGCAGCTATTTATGAGCCAGGACCTTTTTATTTGAGTTACGATATCGAAGTCGTAACAGAAAAATACATAATTTTTTTCCATACCTCTTTTTCTGCATAAAATCCAGGACGAGTTTGACAAAGAATTACTTCTGATTAACTCGTAAAATAAGGTGGGTTGTTAGTTGGTTGTCCCTTTTTAGATTGTAAAAAGTATTTCTAGCTATTTTAAATGATTTATCAATTACATTTCATGGGTATTTAAGATCATTAGCTATTTCATAAATTATTTGTAGGTTTTCTGTAAATTTTAAATTTAAAATAATTGTTTGCCTTAATAATTAAAACATCTAGGAAAGGCAATGAGTTATTTACTTCGAACTCAACAGCAAAATTTATGGAATGAGCTAAGCTATTTAATTTAACAAGGAAATGACTTATGTCTACATTCTTAGGCATAAGGCACAAAATTTCATCAACATATCTATACCACTTAGCTCTATTAGGAAGGATTGTGTTAAGCAATCTTGTTTCGAAAAATTATATGTATAAATTACGAAGAACAGGTGAAAGAGGATTTTCCATTGCCATACCAAACTTCTGAGTGTAAAAATCATCATTAAATACAAATTTTGCATCAACAATACAAAGTTTAATCATTTTAATGATAACAGGAATTGGTAATGGTGAATCGCAATTAACAAGTTCCTTAGATAACAAAGTAAGTAAATCATCAATTGGAACTTTTGTAAACAAGGAAGTAACATAAAAACTAACCATATTGAAATAATTTAACCAGGTAATCCAGTTAGACCAATTGTTAGCTCTATAGGCTCAGTTTCTTATAAACTATCTAATTGCTTGTTGATATTTTGAGCCCAATCATTTAACCTTGTATTACAACCTCAGGTTCAATAGCCTGTTAACCTGAGCGTAAAAGGGAGCTTGGAGCAAAGAAACACAGTAGAAAATGCTTTGAATTTGTATTTCCTTCAAGCAGTTAGGAATATATAAGACTTTTGTCTTTTCCTTCACCAAGCAGTTATGAATATATAAGACTTTTGTCTTTTCCTTCACCAAGTAAATAACAAAGGGCTTTTTTACACATATGTACACTATATACAAAGGAGTAGTGTTTAGTGCACGCCACAGTTGTCTAGGCTAAGCAGCAGCCAAAAGACAGACAACTTTCCACAACCAGCTCTATGCAGGAATTCCAATGACAAACCGCGAGTGGTATCCACGTCACCTTTGTCATTGTTAAACTCGAATTTTAATTGGCTGAACCGAGTCGTTGATTTGATGATGGGGCCCCATCGCCAAACCCTTAACGATGGTTCGCTGGTTGGAGGGGAACCTATGTGGGTGTGTTTAACATGCTCCGAATAAAGGTTACATACTCTTTGCATGCAACACCCCCACCCCAAGAGGGCTCAGGACTAGGCTTCCACCTCAAATGGGTAGAGTGCCGCCATGGCACATTAAAATAATGGCACCGCCTTTCCCTCAACCATCCCACTCATTAGTTAAAGCTAAACTTTAAACTTAAGAGTGAGACAGCAGACGGTAGGGCTAGCGTAGGTCCAAGGTGCCTGAGGTCGGTAGCAGGGCACCCCCCCACTAAAAAAAAAAAACACTAGGGGGAAAAAAAGGGCTGGTTCCACCCAAAGGGGAGTATTAGGGTTGCAACCTAATACTCCAACGCATGAGTCTGGTATTTCGATTCTTCATACGTTGAAGGTTGCTGTAGATGGTGACCACCTGAGAGGACTGGCCCAAGTAGACATCAAAATGCTCTAATGCCAGAAGTAGAGCCAGGCCCTCCTTCTCTATAGTAGAGTAGGCCCTCTGGTGTGGTTGGTATTTGGCCGAAAAAATGCCACAGGCTGCAACCCATCATTCCCAGATTGCAGAAGCACTGCCCCCACCCCAGACTCACAAGCGTCAATCTGCAAGGAAAATGGTTTTGAAAAGTCTGGAGACAACAGAATGGGTGCAGTACAAAGTAATCTCTTTGCTTTCGTAAAAGCATCTTGACATTCTGGGGTCCAAATAAAGGAACTTTGTGACTGGTAAGTGAGGTTAGAGGTGCAACAATATCTGCAAAATTTTTACAGAATCTTCTATAAAACCCTACCATCCCTAGAAAACGTTGAAGGGATTTCCTGTCAGGGGGAACTGGATAATTTTTAATGGCCAGAATTTTTGCAAATTTAGGGGCCACTTTGCCACTACCTACTGCATGGACCAGAAAATTAATAGTAGATTGGCCAAAGGATGACTTTGATAAATTAACAGTTAAATGAAAACTCTGGAAGGTCTCAAAGAGAGCCTTAAGCCTAAACACATGTTGGTCCCAAGAGTCCGACACAACAACTATATCATCTAGGTAAGAGGCCGTGCCTTCAAGTCCTTTAATAGCCTGATGGATAAGTCTCTGGAATGATGCAGGAGAGTTTTTCATTCCGAAGGGGGTCACTGTATACTGATAATGACCTCCTGGAATTACGAAGGCAGAGATTTCCTTAGCCTTATCTGTTAAAGGTACTTGATAGTAACCTTTAAGGAGGCCCAATTTGGATACAAAAGTAGCCTTACCTACAAAGTCGATTACATCATCCAGACGTGGCAGAGGATAGGCATCTGCAATTGTGACCTCATTCAGCTTACGGTAATCTGTGCACATTCGGAACCCTCCATCAGCTTTGTTAACAAGGATGCACGGTGAAGCCCACGGACTAGATGACTCCTCCACTAACCCATGCTCTAACAGAAATTCTACCTCCTGTTGAAGTAGCCTCTGTTTTTCAGGATTAGCTCTGTAAGGGGAGAGTTTAATAGGTTTAGAGTTTCCAACATCTACATCATGATATCCTAATGTACATTTTTTCGGCAGATCCGAAAAAAATATCAGGATAAGACTGTAGGAGCGCAGTTAAATTAGTTACTTGAGACTTGGTCAAACCCAACATTAAAGGTTTAGGGTCCTTGAGGAGGACCGAATTTAGAAGCTTTACATTAATCTCAGAGTGCAGAGTCAGTGTCATCAGAGGCAGAGGACAGAGTCATTACTGGAACTTTATCTGGTGTATTAAAGGCTTTAATTTGATTAATGTGGTAAGTTTTGCTTTTTGAGGTCTTGTCAAGGGGAGATACCACATAATTTACATCAGATAATTTACTTACGATTTGCATTGGTCCCGTAAATCTAGCTTTCAAGGTGTGGCCAGGTATAGGCTCCTGTAATAACACCTTATCTCCTGGATGGAAGGAGCGAAATTTTGAGTTTCTGTCATACCTCTGTTTCATCGTATTTTGAGCTGCCTTCAAGTTAGCCTTAGCCAACTGACGTGCTACCTGCAACCTTGAAGAAGGGTTGTAGAGGGTTGTGGAGGCGTCTTCTCCCAACCATCCTTCTTTGAGCACACGTAGAGGACCTCGTACATTGTGCCCAAATATCAGCTCAAAAGGACTGTACCCTGTAGACTCTTGCACCGTTTCTTTCATTGCGAATAGAAACATAGGAAGTGATTCATCCAAGTCTGTAGGAAAATGCATGCAGAATGTTCTCATCATTGTTTTTAACGTCTGATGGAATCTTTCCAAGGCGCCTTGGGACTAAGGATGATAGGCAGTGGATAGGTTATGAACTATTCCTAGCCTAGTTAATGCTTCCCTAAATGCTTTAGCTGTGAAGTTAGTACCTTGATCACTTTGAATAGTTTTAGGAATTTCAAAGCAAGAGATAAACTTAGTTAAAGCTTTAAGGATTGCTTTAGTGTTAATACTGCGCATGGGAACTGCCTCTGGATATCTAGTTACTCTATCCATGACTGTGAATAAGTATTGATTTCCAGACTTAGCTTTAGGTAGTGGACCTACACAATCTATTATTAATTCTAAAAAAGGGTCTCCATTAACAGGAATGGGATGGAGAGGTGCAGGTTTAATGGGGTGTCCAGGTTTCCCTACCTGCTGACATTCTGGACAACAGCGAATATGATTCTTTACATCTTGCCTTAACTTTGGCCAAAAGAATTCTTTTGTTATTCGGTATTGAGATTTGGTAATTCCCAAATGGCCTCCTAAAGAAGAGTTATGGGCTATATTTAGTATCTGAGACCTAAACTTTCTGGGAACCACTAATTTATCTGTTTGTTGTTTTCCCTCCACCTCCTTACCAGTTTTTTAAGAGATATTTGACAGGGTGACCCGAAGTGGATTTACCCATAGCTGCCTCAAAAGCGGAGTTTAGTGAGGAGTCTTTCCGTTGTTCCTCCCGAAAGGACAGTCTCTCAGGCATGGAAACAGAGACATCTGGCAGTCCTGCAACCCTGGAATAGGAAGGCTTGATCTGGGGCTATTCACTAAATTTACGAGGCTCTGGCCAGTTTTCATCGCAAAACAAATTGGTAAGTCCGAGATCAGAGTCGTCCAAGGACGAGTTAACATTCTCATCAGACATCACTTTGGATTGTGCCCGAGTTATGGCCAACATCGGGGAAGAATTAATCATTATGGGTTCTATGCATTTAGTAGACTCAATGTTATTACCCAGTAATAGCATTGCATCCTTCATAGGAAATCACTCTGAGACACCAACAATCAAATACCCAGTGTAGTATTTACTCTGCACATAGATTTGATGTAAAGGGACAGAAAATACTGCTCCTCCAAAAGCTTCTAACAGAACTGAGGATTGCAAAGAGGTTTTTTCAGAAAGGGGAAGTACTCCCTCTCTTATAAGTGAGCAATATGCTGCAGTATCCCTAAAGGTTCTAACTTCCTTTTTCTCTGAATGTTCCTGAAGGGATATTTTACAAGTGCTATAATAGGGGGCCATCCCCTTCTCTACTTCTTCCTGGGACATATTATTAGGGATATTAGAAATTTTACCAAAGGGTTGGGGTTTACTTGGACAATTGGGCCTGATGTGGCCAGGCTTGCCACAGTTGTAACATACCATCTCAGCTTTAACTTTGGCACCTCGTTGATTTTGTGGCTTATGCCACTCTGGATACTGCCGCTTCGAATCACCATGTTGAGTAGTTTGAAGTCTTTCACCAGGTTGACTTGAAGTGAAGTAACGCTGCTCACCAGGTGATTTAGTTGACTGCTGACGAGATTCACCTTCATCTTGACCTTTAGTTCTCCACTCAGGAACTTTTCTTTGACGATCTCTGCTCATACCTGGCTGTTAAGGAAAGAGATAAGACCGCTCGGACAAGAAACGGTTAGTTTCAAAAGTATCAGCCAACCTGGCTGCTTCCAATGCCGTAGGCAAGGAATGATCTTGCAGAAAGACTCGAACCTCTGAACTAACAGACTCCAGCAGGTTGTCCACCAAGATGAGCTGCTTCAAATTTTCAAAATCAACGACACCACTTGCCTTGTACCACTTTGTAAAAGCCCTGGTCTGCTGTCTTACGTAGTCAACAGCAGACTGACCCAACTGCCTTCTGCCGAGTTTGAATTCTTTCCTATACTTGGCAGGAATACATTGATAAGCCCCAAGAACAGTGGTTTTCACAGTGCGATAGTTACCAAAGTCATCATTTCCCAGGCTAGAAGTAAATTCTTGTGCCTTACCAAACAACGCAGTATGCACCAGTGACGCCCAATGAACCTCAGGCCACCCTAAAGCTCGAGCCTGGTTTTCAAATGCTTCGAAAAACTGTTCAGGCTCTGCTTCAACAAAACGCGGAACAAACTGTACTGCCCTTTGCAAATTGAAGTCATCTACAGTCTGATGGAATTGCCTCCTCTCCTTCTCTCTATCAAACTCCTCCTTAGCAAATGCACGCTGTTCTTTAGTTTGTTCAAGAGTGAGTCTGGCTAGTTCAAGCGCCAGTGAACCAGACTCACCTGCCGATAACCCCACACCTGTGACTTGCTAGTTTTGCTCAGGAGTTTTGTCTCTCCCATTTTGTAGAAACCTTAATGGTGACCTACGGTTAACAGCTCCTGTAGAGGGAGAAACACGAGACTGATCTGCCATAGTTTCAGTTTGTAGTTTACTCCTTATAATATCACGCAGCTGCGCAGCAGTAAGGGTACGCTGGTATTCAACACCAATAGAACGAGCGATACGCCAACAACGCTGTAGAGAGAGTTTGGGCAACTTTAGTAGAGTTAACTCAGACACTAACCATCTGACTCGAATAGGTGGCATTAACCCCCAACTTAACACGCTGTAGCGCTATGCACGGTACGAATTGCAGTATACTCATACGATAGCAGAGCTGACACGCAATAGCAAAGCCAATATGCACACACACAATAGCAAGGCTGACACACAATAACAAACCAAATTGCAGAATACTCACAATAGCAGGCTGACCATAGCGAAGCGAATGCAAAGATGACACACAAAATTCGTGAAGCGTTGGCAAAGCGTAAGCAATGCCAGATAGCAAGCTAGCTCCTGCGCGAACTTCAACTCTAGGCTCAACTCCTGCTCTAAGTCTCCAAATTCAGCTCCGGGACAGGCTACCCATATTACAACCTCAGGTTCAATAGCCTGTTAACCTGAGTGTAAAAGGGAGCTTGGAGCAAAGAAACACAGTAGAAAATGCTTTGAATTTGTATTTCCTTCAAGCAGTTATGAATATATAAGACTTTTGTCTTTTCCTTCACCAAGCAGTTATGAATATATAAGACTTTTGTCTTTTCCTTCACCAAGTAAATAACAAAGGGCTTTTTTACACATATGTACACTATATGCAAAGGAGTAGTGTTTAGTGCACGCCACAGTTGTCTAGGCTAAGCAGCAGCCAAAAGACAGACAACTTTCCACAACCAGCTCTATGCAGGAATTCCAATGACAAACCGCGAGTGGTATCCACGTCACTTTTGTCATTGTTAAACTTGCATTTTAATTGGCTGAACCGAGTCGTTGATTTGATGATGGGGCCCCATCGCCAAACCCTTAACGATGATTCGCTGGTTGGAGGGAAGCATATGTGGGTGTGTTTAACATGCTCCGAATAAAGGTTACATACTCTTTGCATGCAACACCAGGTAATCCAGTTAGACCAATTGTTAGCTCTATAGGTTCAGTTTCTTATAAACTATTTAATTGCTTGTTGATATTTTGAGCCCAATTGTTGGAAACATTTCTAATTTTCATGTTAAAAACAACTTAGATTTTTGTTGATAAACTAAACACCTTGACTGACTTAAATGATTTCAATATGGTTAGTTTTGATGTTACTTCCTTGTTTACAAAAAAATCAGATGATGATTTACAAGAATATATTCAGATATTTGGGAGTGGACAAGTCAGTGGATTTATCTATGAAAAATAATGTGAATCATAAAATTGACGAGAGGAAAAAGGTGAGTGGTGCACTGAGGAGTCTGAGGACACAAAGAACTTTATTCATGGAAGCAAAGAGGGGAATATATTAGAGTATAGTTATACCAACGCTCTTGTATGGGTGTAAGGCATGTGTGGTGAATGTTGCAACAAGCAGAAGGCTGGAGGCAGTGGAGATGTCATGTCTGAGGGCAATGAGTGGTGTGAATATAATGCAGAGAATCTGTAGTTAGGGGATGAGGAGGAGGTTATTGAGATGGTTTGGACATGTAGAGAGGTTGGAACGAAATAGAATGACTTCGAGAGTGTATAAATCTGTATTGGAGGGAAGGCGGGGTAGGGGTCGGGCTAGGAAAGGTTGGAGGGACGGGGTAGAGGAGGTTTTGAGTGCGAGGGGCTTGGACTTCCAGCAAGCGTGTGTGACCGTGTAAGCAAGGTAACATTTATGAAGGGATTAAAGAAAACCGGCAGACCGGACTTGATTCCTGGAGATGGGAAGTACAATGCCAGCACTCTGAAGGAAGTGTGTTAATGTTGCAGCTTTATAACTGTAGTGTAAGCATGTCTCTCTCTGGAAAGACAAGACAGTGATGGAGTAAATGATGAAAGCTTTTATTTTTCGGGCCACCCTGCCTTGGTGGGAAACAGCCAATGTGTTAATAAATAAAATATAAATAAATAAATATATATATATATATATATATATATATATATATATATATATATATATATATATATATATATATATATATATATATATATATATATATATATATATATATATATATATATATATATATATGCAAAGATCACAGTAAACAGGTGATATCAAAATATGCAAAACAACCACTATGAAAATAGAAGAATTCAAGCGCTTTGTGACTACAGTGAGTAGTCACGAAGCGCTTGAATTCTTCTATTTTTCATAGTGGTTGTTTGCATATATATATATATATATATATATATATATATATATATATATATATATATATATATATATATATATATATATATATATATATATATATATATATATATATATATATATATATAATATATATATATATATATATATATATATATATATATATATATATATATATATATATATATATATATATATAATGATATAAAGATGGCATATACAGTACACGAGGTGAGAGATACATGTCTAGTACATATTGTTACATCTTTGTCACTGATTATAATGCGAAAATCTCATCCAGCTCTTCCGAGCTGGGCGCGTGCCCAGAATACAGCATGCATTACCCCTCTGAACAGCAGCGCTGAGTCGCTGGAACAGAAAACTACCTGCCCTGGGATCCCTAGTTACCCTGTTGAGTCTTTTGCCCAGCTCCTTGAGGAACTTAGATGCACTCTTTCCCCATGAGCCAAGGGTCTCTGAGCCTATGGGAACAAACATATAATGATGGGCAAGTTCTCCATATTTTCTCGACTTCTGGGACTCCCTGAAGGTGGCAGCAGCCCCTCCTTCCTCCCTGGTGTACTGGAGATAGGTATCAGCCAAGGTAGATGCACATGTGTAGTCCCACACCACCTGCTTGCCGTCTGTCCAGGCTTGAAGGGTGATACCATCTGGACGCTTTTGGTTGCCATCAGATCTGCATAGTTGGGGTGGTTCCCTTACTGCTGGGCATCCGGCTGTTGTGAGGCTCTTCTTGATAATGTTATTAACCTCTTCATGTCTTGCAATCTTTCCCTCGGATTTACGACACACAAGACCATGGTACCCGAATCGGTCTGCTGCTTCACTGCCACAAATACACCTGTGTTCGGCGAGAATAGGGGCGGCAAGTCGAAGGGCAACACCAATGCGGATGGTCTGTGGGTCGAGGCGTGTGCCAAGGCTGGAGTTGGGAACAGCCAAAGAAAGTCCCTGCATGAGGGCTCTCACTGCAAGGAGGCGGGCTCATCCTTCCCTGACACACTCTGAAGCATTGCTGAGGCTATATTCTCTACTATTGGGTATATATATATATATATATATATATATATATATATATATATATATATATATATATATATATATATATATATATATATATATATATATATATATATATATGCAAGAAAACCACTATGAAAAAATAGAAGAATTCCAAGCGCTTTCGTGACTACTCACATTATAAATTTATTTATTTATAAATTCTATTTTTCATAGTGGTTTTCTTGCATATTTTGATATCACCTGTTTACTGTGATCTTTTGCATATATATATATATATATATATATATATATATATATATATATATATATATATATATATATATATATATATATATATATATATATATATATATATATATATATTCGTGCCGATTAGGTAAAACTGGTCAATTAGCAAGAACTCATCTAAAATTAAGTCCTTTCTAAAATTTTCTCTTATACGTTTAAAGATATATTTTTTCATTTATGTTAATGTAAGAATTTATAATTTTGTACCAAGAGAAACTTTGAAAACCTACCTAACCTTATTACAACAAGCGCAATTTAATTTAGACTAACCCAACTAAATATATTTAAGATACGTTAACATTAATTTAATAATAAACAAACACAATGAAATATATTTTTTTCGTTAGGTTCAAAATGATTTTGCGAAATTATTGCATAAACAAATTTATATATATATATATATATATAATATATATATATATATATATATATATATATATATATATATATATATATATATATTATTTTTTATTAACACATCGGCCGATTCCCACCAAGGCAGGGTGGCCGAAAAAGAAAAACTTTCATCATCATTCACTCCATCACTGTCTTGCCAGAAGGGTGCTTTACACTACAGTTATAAAACTGCAACATTAACACCCCTCCTTTAGAGTGCCGGCACTGTACTTCCCATCTCCAGAACTCAAGTCCGGCCTGCCGGTTTCCTGAATCCCTTCATAAATGTTACTTTGCTCACACTCCAACAGCACGTCAAGTATTAAAAACCATATGCCTCCATTCACTCCTATCAAATACGCTCACACATGCTTGCTGGAAGTCCAAGCCCCTCGCACACAAAACTTCCTTTACCCCCTCCCTCCAACCTTTCCTAGGCCGACCCCTACCCCGCCTTCCCTCCACTACAGATTTATACACTCTCGAAGTCACTCTGTCTCGTTCCATTCTCTCTACATGTCCAAACCACCTCAACAACCCCTCCTCAGCTCTCTGGACAATCGTTTTGGTAATCCCGCACCTCCTCCTAATTTCCAAACTCCGAATTCTCTGCATTATATTCACACCACACATTGACCTCAGACATGACATCTCCACTGCCTCCAGCCTTCTCCTCGTTGCAACATTCATCACCCATGCTTCACACCCATATAAGAGCGTTGGTATAACTATACTCTCATACATTCCCTCTTTACTTCCATGGACAAGGTTCTTTGTCTCCACAGACTCCGAAGTGCTCCACTCACCCTTTTCCCCTCATCAATTCTATGATTCACCTCATCCTTCATAGACCCATCCGCCGACATGTCCACTCCCAAATATCTGAATACATTCACCTCCTCCATACTCTCTCCCTCCAATCTGATATCCAATCTTTCGTCACCTATTCTTTTTGTTATCCTCATCACCTTACTCTTTCCTATATTCACTTTCAATTTTCTTTTACACACCCTACCAAATTCATCCACCAACCTCTGCAGCTTCTCTTCAGAATCTCCCAAAGCACAGTGTCATCAGCAAAAAGCAACTGTGACAACTCCCACTTTGTATTTGCTTCTTTATCTTTTAGCCCAACACCTCTTGCCAAGACCCTCGCATTCACTTCTCTTACAACCCCATCTATAAATATATTGAACAACCACGGTGACATCACACATCCTTGTCTAAGGCCCACTTTTACTGGGAAATAGTCCCCTTCCCTCCTACACACTCTAACCTGAGCCTCACTATCCTCATAAAAACTCTTCACTGCTTTCAGTAACCTTCCTCCTATTTCATACACCTGCAACATCTGCCACATTGCCCCCCTATCTACCCTATCATACGCCTTTTCCAAATCCATAAATGCCACAAAAACATCTTTACCCTTATCCAAATACTGTTCACCTATATGTTTCACTGTAAACACTTGGTCTACACACCCCTACCTTTCCTAAAGCCCCTTGTTCATCTGCTATCCTGCTTTCTGTTTTACTCTTAATTCTTTCAATAATAACTCGACCATACACTTTACCAGGTACACTCAACAGACTTATTCCCCTATAATTTTTGCACTCTCTTTTGTCCCCTTTGCCTTTATACAAAGGAACAATACACGCTCTCTGCCAATCCCTAGGTACCTTACCCTCTTCCATACATTTATTAAATAATAGCACCAACCACTCCAAAATTATATCCCCACCTGCTTTTAACATTTCTATCTTTATCCCATCAATCCCAGCTGCCTTACCCCCTTTCATTCTACCCACTGCCTCACGAACTTCCCTACACCCACAACTGGCTCTTCCACACTCCTACAAGATGTTATTCCTCCTTGCCCTACACACGAAATCACAGCTTCCCTGTCTTCATCAACATTTAACAAATCCTCAAAATATTCTCTCCATCTTCCCGATACCTCTAACTCTCCATTTAATAACTCTCCTCTCCTATTTTTAACTGTCAAATCCATTTGTTCTCTAGGCTTCCTCAACTTATTAATCTCATTCCAAAACTTTTTCTTATTTTCAACAAAATTTGCTGATAACATCTCACCCACTCTCTCATCTGCTCTCTTTTTACATTGCTTCACCACTCTTTTAACCTCTCTTTTTCTCTCCATATACTCTTCCCTCCTTGCATCACTTCTACTTTGTAAAAACCTCTCATATGCTAAATTTTTCTCCCTTACTACTCTCTTTACATCATCATTCCACCAATCGCTCCTCTTCCCTCCCGCACCCACTCGCCTGTAACCACAAACTTCTGCTGAACACTCTAACACTACATTTTTAAATCTACCCCATACATTTTCGACCCCATTGCCTACACTCTCACTAGCCCATCTATCCTCCAATAGTTGTTTATATCTTACCCTAACTGCCTCCTCTTTTAGTTTATAAACCTTCACCTCTCTTTTACTTACTGATTCTATTTTCCTTGTATCCCATCTACCTTTTACTCCCACTGTAGCTATAACTAAAAAGTGATCTGATATATCTGTAGCCCCTCTATAAACATGTACATCCTGAAGTCTACTCAACAGTCTTTTATCTACCAATACATAGTCCAACAAACTACTGTCATTACGCCCTACATCATATCTTGTATACTTATTTATCCTCTTTTTCTTAAAATATGTATTACCTATAACTAAACCCCTTTCTATACAAAGTTCAATCAAAGGGCTCCCATTATCATTTACACCTGGCACCCCAAACTTACCTACTACACCCTCTCTGCATGTTTCTCCCACTTTAGCATTTAGGTCCCCTACCACAATTACTCTCTCATTTGGTTCAAAAGTTCCTATACATTCGCTTAACATCTCCCAAAATCTCTCTCTCTCCTCTACACTCCTCTCTTCTCCAGGTGCATACACGCTTATTATGACCCACTTTTCGCATCCGACCCTTATTTTAATCCACATAATCCTTGAATTTACACATTTATATTCCCTCTTTTCCTTCCATAACTGATCCTTCAACATTATTGCTACCCCTTCCTTAGCTCTAACTCTCTCAGATACTCCTGACTTAATCCCATTTATTTCTCCCCACTGAAACTCGCCTACCCCCTTCAGCTTTGTTTCGCTTAGGGCCAGGACATCCAACTTCTTTTCATTCATAACATCGGCAATCATCTCTTTCTTATCATCCGCACTACATCCACGCACATTCAGACAACCCAATTTTATAAAGTTTTTCTTCTTCTCGTTTTTAGTAGATTTGTACAGGAGAAGGGGTTACTAGCCCATTGCTCCCGGCATCTTAGTCGCCTCATACGACACGCATGGCTTACGGAGGAAAGATTCTTTTCCACTTCCCCATGGACAATAGAGTAAAAAAAAAGAACAAGAGCTATTAAGAAAAGAAGAAAAACCTAGATGTGTGTATGTATATATATGCATGTGTATGCCAGTGTAGTGTGACCTAAAGTGTAAGTAGAAGTAGCTAGATATACCTGTTATCCAGCGTGTTTATGAGACAGAAAAAGACACCAGATATATATATATATATATATATATATATATATATATATATATATATATATATATATATATATATATATATATATATATATATACGGGTGCTAAAGGAAGTGGAATATTCAAATGGCTTCAGGAAGAAATCCAAATATTCTTCCTTGAAGCCTTTTAATCAAATTCTCCGAGGCAATGGGTCCCACAATTTGCACCAGAGGTGGACCCCATCTTATATATAAACATATATATATATATATATATATATATGCAAAACGATCACAGTAAACAGGTGATATCAAAATATGCAAGACAACCACTATGAAAAAATAGAAGAATTCCAAGCGCTTTCGTGACTACTCACATTATCAAGGTACTATAAAAGGAAACATGACAAGAAGGCTTATATAAGGGGCAAGACTACACCTCACAGTCACATCACACTAACAAAGACTACACCTCACAGTAGCGTAACATCTCACGACTCTGTGAAGAGGAACATAAGAAAGGACCTGAAACTCTTCCCAAGAATTAAGATTAGTCCAATTTATCATTAAATTCTTCCCAAATTTTAATAATTATAAATGAATCCAATTTATATAAACCAAAAGAAATATTCATATTATTTTCAAAACTGCTTTTTATGAAACATGATTCTATTATATTCCTTTCAACCATGGACTTGCTTGATTCAACCTTCTCAGCATTTTTAAAATCAATTGAATGGTTAAAATCTCTCACATGAATAAATAGAGCATTAGAATCTTGTCCAGTTCTAATGCTATATTTATGTTGTTTTAATCTTAGTTCAAGACTTTTACCAGTTTGACCATAATAAACTTTATCGCATATTTTACAAGGAATCTTATAGACACATCCGTCAGCATTTTGGGGGGAATTTTTTATCAAAAGTCTTTTTACTGTATCAAGATTTTTAAATACAACTTTGATATTAAAATTCTTAAGAAAGGAAGGCATATCAACCAAGTTTTCATGGTAAGGGAGAACCAACATATTTTTGGTTGAATAAGGTTGGTTGTCCCTTTTTGGATTGTAAAAAGTATTCCTAGCTGTTTTAAAAGATTTATCAATTATGTTTCTTGGGTATTTTAAATCATTAGCTATTTCATAAATTTTAGAGATTTCTTCATCTATGAACTCTGGACTACAAATACGTAAAGCTCTCAAAAACATTGAAGAAAAAAACGACACTTTAACTCTATCTTGATGTGAAGAGTAATAGTGTACATAGGAACAATTATTTGTAGGTTTTCTGTAAATTTTGAATTTAAAATCAATGTTACCCTTAATAATAAACACATCTAGGAAGGGCAATGAGTTATTTACTTCGAATTCAACAGTAAAATTTATAGAATGAGCTAAGGCACAAAATATCATCAACATATCTATACCACTTAGCTCTATTGGGAAGGATAGTGTTAAGCAATCTTGTTTCGAAAAATTCCATATATAAGTTACTAAGAACAGGTGAAAGAGAATTTCCCATTGCCATACCTTATATAAGCCTTCTTGTCATGTTTCCTTTTATAGTTCCTTGATAATGTGAGTAGTCAGGAAAGCGCTTGGAATTCTTCTATTTTTTCATAGTGGTTGTCTTGCATATTTTGATATCACCTGTTTACTGTGATTTTTTTGCATATATATATATATATATATATATATATATATATATATATATATATATATATATATATATATATATATATATATATATATATATATATATATATATATATATATATATATATATATATATAAGAACAACGAACGAGTGGTATTAATCAATAACTAGACTGCACTAGCTAGGGGTCGAGCCCATGATGCTTTGGCCACCTCTTGGTGAGCGAAAACACATGACGCTCTAGTCATGCGTCATGTGTTTTCGCTCACCAAGAAGTGGCCAAAGCATCATGGGTTCGACCCTGGCTAGTGTACTGTAGTTTTATATATATAATTGACACCAGAGGTGGACCCCATCCTGTATATATATATATTCTTCTTCTTTCTTTCAACACGTCGGCCATTTCCCACCGAGGCAGGGTGGCCCAAAAGGAAAAACGAAAGCTTCTCCTTTTACATCTAGTAACATATACAGGAGAAGGGGTTACTAGTCCCTTGCTCCCGGCATTTTAGTCGCCTCTTACGACACGCATGGCTTACGGAGGAAGAATTCTATTCCACTTCCCCATATATATATATATATATATATATATATATATATATATATATATATATATATATATATATATATATATATATATATATATATATATATATATATATATATATATATATATCGTGCCGAATAGGTAAAACTTGCGATTTTGGCTTAAATAGTAACGCTCTTTTCTTGCCGAGTAAGGCCAGCAAAAATTTGTGTATGCAGTAATTTCGCAAAAATCATTCCGAACCTAACGAAAAAAATATATTTCACTGTGTTAATTATTATATTATTGTAAACTTATCTGAAATATATTTAGTTGGATAAGGCTAAATTAAATTGCGCTTGTTATAATAAGATTAGGTAAGTTTTCTAAGGTTATTTTGGTACAAAATTATTAATATTTACATTAACATAAATGAAAAATATATATTTAAACGTATAAGAGGAATTTTTAGAAAGTACTTAATTTTAAACGAGTTTTTGCTACTTCACTAGTTTTACCTATTCTCCACGACAAAGAAGTTTGTTAAGTGCTCAACAAACGATTTAAAGAGATACACGGATACATCGACTGGTAATAGGAAATATACACAACAGGGTAATAGATATAAAACTTTTAAATGAGTTTGATACATCAAAGGCAATGGGACTTGAAAATGCATCACCATAGATTCTATGAGAGGGACCAGAAGCACTGTGTGAACCACTAGATAAGGTAAAATAAGGCAAGATTGTATTCGGATGTTTAACCCGGAGGGTTAGCCATCCAGGATAACCATATAAAGTCAGTGCGTTACTGGAAACTGTCTGACTTATTTCCACTTGGGAGCATTAATTTTGTTGCCCTGGATGCGACCCACAAGAGTCAACTAACACCCAGATACCAACTTACTGCTAGATGAACAAGAGAGAGCATATGCAAGGAAACTTGCCCAACGTTTCCGGACCAAGCTACGGTCACTCTGAGCTAAGTGCATAACAGGGGAAATGAAGAAGATAATTCTAATCAGAAGAAGGTGGGTTTAAAGAAGGTAAACATGGTCTTATTAACTTGCTGGAGATCAATGACAAAGTGACAAAAGTCAGACAGGAGGGAAAAGGTTGTGTAACTTGCATATTCTTTGACTGTCATATGGTATTTGAAACTGCATCTCGCAAGAGACCAGGGCAAAAAAATAATCGTGCAAGTAGGAATAACAGGGAATATACACCCGAGGATCAAATAATACCTTAGTGGAAGGAAACAATGATTGTCCGGGACGAGATGCAACTAATGGTCCTCTGGCAAATCTAATAGTAGGTTTCCGGAATATAGACAATTTTTTTTTAGGTACATGGAGGCATAGCTGGAAGTTAAAGCTGCATATGAATCAGAGGAATGTCAGGGAATAATATAGAGTTCACGAAAATGTGATTGAAGCAAGACTCATATTTAGAATTAAGAGCAAATACTATAGGGTCCATGAGGCTTGGGTGAGAGATCTGGCATATGGCAAGTTGAGAGACATTTAGATTAGTATAGTTCACACTGTGACATGTAACTAAGCAAAGAATTCATTCAGTAAACTGTTTTCCATAGAGCGAAGTTCTTTCTTGAATCCCATATAATAGTTTATATAACCAGGAATATTCAAGAAGCAAAATATTTATTTGACACCATGAGATAATGGTGCCAATGTTGACAAAAGAATTTAAATGACACGACAGAACAGTTTGTCATGTTTTCTTCCTACACTTCAAATGGTTATCTATGAATGTATTGAAGAGTAGAGAATAATAAACATCATCATTGTGAGACACGTGAATCGTTGCAATCATTGCCATGACTGGATATTGCTTCTTCTGATCGGCTTCATATATGTAGCACTCGTGCATGCTATTGAACGCAAAGTTCGCGCAGTGTTATTGCGCTCCTATGTAGAAATTTAAGTTTTATTGAATAAATGATGACACTGATTTTCATTAAAAATTAAAGCACTTCTCTTCTGTTCGGTTTCAAAATATTAATGATGTTGAACTGCATTAAAATGATGATATCCTATTTAGTGTGTGTAGGTGCAGGTATAATTATTTTATGAAACTGGACATGGAATCCCTGGAATTAGATCATTGCAAAATTCGTGTTCTGAACGGCGTTAATCATTCATTAAAATTTTGTATGAATTTCCGGTATATAACGAAAGAACAAACCCCCGAAAAATCAATTCAAGAGATGATAAGGAATGGTTGGAATAAAATAAACCACATACATAATGACACCCAAGCAAACTACCATTTTGTGTTAACTGGTCAGAAAATGTCTAAATTCAAAGCCTTGATGAAAATAAGGTTGGGAAACGCTACTCTAGAAATTTACATAATGATCTTCATGATATTTCAGGTGTCCGTCCAGTGGTCAATGGCGTGGGGTCAGTGACGTGGGGTCAGTGGCGTGGGGTCAGTGACGTGGGGTCAGTGGCGTGGGGTCAGTGGCTTGGAGTCAGTGGTCACGAGAGGTCGAACCTGTCCTGACATGTTTTAGGTGATTAGTGTATAGTGTTATAAGAATATAAGAAAGGTATTGTAGTAGATTCGCCGGTACATCCGGCCCGGGTCTTCTCCACTAAGCAAATAATACAATGCTAAACAAATAACGCAACGCTGAACAAATAATCGAATGCTAAACAAATAATGCAACGCTAAACAAATAATGCAACGCTAAACAAATAATGCAACGCTAAATAAATAATGCAATGCTAAACAAATAATGCAATGCTAAACAAATAATGCAATGCTAAACAAATAATGCAACACTAAACAAATAATGCAATGCTAAACAAATAATGCAACACTAAACAAATAATGCAACACTAAACAAACAATGCAACGCTAAACCAATAATGCAATGCTAAAAATAATGCAACTCTAAACAAATAATGCAACGCTAAACAAGTAATGCAACGCTAAACAAATAATGCAACACTAAACAAATTATGCAATGCTAAGCAAATAATGCAACACTAAACAAATAATGCTACGCTAAACCAATAATGTAATGCTAAACAAATAATGCAACGCTAAACAAATAATGGAACGATAAACATAATGCAACACTAAACAAATAATGCATTGCTAAGCCAATAATGCAACACTAAACAAATAATGCAACACTAAAATAATGCAATGCTAAACAAATAATGCAATGGTAAACAAATAATGCAACACTAATCAAATTACGCTACAATAAACAAATAACGCAACTCTAATCAAATAACGCTACAATAAACAAATAATGGAACACTAAACAAATAACGCTACATTAAACAAATAATACAACACTAAACAATAAAATGCAACACTAAATAAAATATGCAACACTAAAAAAATAATGGAACACTAAACAAATAACGCAACACTAAACAAATAATGCAACACTAAACAAATAACGCTACACTATAATTAACATAACACAAAAAGGCACAATACTGTGACTGGAACAATACACAAATAACCCGCACATAGAAGAGAGGAGCTTACTACGACGTTTCGGTCCCACTTGGACCCTTCTTTTTGTTAGTGTGACTTTGTAAATGGTCCAAGTCGGACCGAAACGTCGTCGTAAGCTCCTCTCTTCTACGTGAGGGTTATTTGTGTATTAGCGTTTTAGTTATCAAAACCTTAGTGTCAACTGCGACAAGCGTAACAACAACGACACACTCCTCCCTACGCCAGCTGAATACTTCTTCCATACGATACCCAAATATTCAATTTCCTTTACAACCTACACACTCCCCATCCCAACAACACCCACACACTCCCCATCCCAACCATCCACACCCACACACTCCCCATCCAACAACCCACACTCCCCTCCCAACCCCACACATCTCCATCCCAACAACACCCACACACTCCCCATCCCAACAACACCCACACTCCATCCAACACCAAACATACAACACCACACACTCCCCATCCCAACAACACCCACACACTCCCCATCCCAACAACACCCACACACTCCCCATCCCAACAACACCCACACTCCCCATCCCAACAACACCCACACACTCCCCATCCCAACAACACCCAAACACTCCCCATCCCAACAACACCACACACTCCCCATCCCAACAACACCCACACACTCCCCATCCAACAACACCCACACACTCCCATTCCAACAACACCCACACACTCCCCATCCCAACAACACCACACACTCCCCATCCCAACAACACCCACACTCCCCATTCCAACAACACCCACACACTCCCCATCCCAACAACACCCACACACTCCCCATCCAACAACACCCACACATCCCCTTCACAACAACACCCACACACTCCCCATCCCAACAACACCCACACACTTCCCATACAACAACACCCACACATTCCCCTCACAACAACACCACACACTCCCCATCCCAACAACACCCACACACTTCCCATCCAACAACACCCACACACTTCCCTCACAACAACACCCACACACTCCCCATCCCCAAAAACACCCCCCTCCCCATCCCAACAACACCCACACTCCCCATCCAACAACACCCACACACTCCCATCCCAACAACACCACACACTCCCATCACAACAACACCCACACACTCCCTCATCCACAACACACACACTCCCATCACAACAACACCCCACACACTCCCATCCCATCAACACACACATCCCCCATCCCAACAAAACACACACTCCCCATGCCAACAACACACACACTGCCCATCCCAACAACACACCTCATCCCACACAAAACACCCCATCCCAACAACACCCACACACTCCCCAATCCAACAACACACACACACACACTCCTCATCCCAACAACACCAACACATAATTATGTATATTTGTTCTTTCATCTAATATATTGTGATGTTTTCGTAAGAGCTAAAACGATTTTTTTTTGTTTTTATATTATTTAATTTACATATTTAGTATAAACTAAGGGAGGAGGAAGTTAGGGTGAGATATAAGCAACTATTGGCAGAAAGGTGGACTAGTGCAAGTAGGGAGAGGGGGTTGAAGTAGTTGGGATAGTTTTTAAAAAAGCAGTATTAGAATGTGGGTCAGAAGTTTGTAACTATAGGAGGGTGGGTGCAGGAAAAGAGGAGTGAGTGGGGAATGAAAAGTAAAGGGTGTGATAAAAGAAAAGGTAGCTAGAGAGGTTTTACAAAACAGAAGTGTTAATAGAAGAGCAGAGTATATGGAGAGTAAAAGAAAGGTGAAGAGATGGTGAGAGAGTGTAAAAGGAGAGCAGAGAAAGAGTGGGAGAGGCTCTGTCAAGAAATTTTGCTGAAGGCAAGAACAAATTTTGGAGTGAGATAAACAAGGTAAGAAAGCCTAGGAACGATGGATTTTTCAGTTAAAAACAGAGTAGGGAGTTAGTAGATGGAGCTGGAGGTATTGGGTAGATGGTGGGAATATTTTCAGGAATTTTTAAATGTCGATGAAAAAAGGGAGGCCTATTTCATGCAGTGGCCAGGGAGGTACAACATCGTTTAGGAGTGAAGAGAAGCATGATGTGAGTGTGGGGAGGTGGGAGGCATTACGTAGAATGAAAGGGGATAAAGCAGCGGG
>WNWK01019901.1:0-36888 GCA_009830355.1 Cherax destructor | reverse complement strand
CCGTCGTCTGCAGTCTCTAATGAAGTGACGAGGATAGTGAAGTTTGGAAAAACTTGTTCAATGAGGGAGCATTCTTCTTCAAGGTACTCACTGCTGCAGATTCTGAGTGCGCGCAGGAAAAACCCTATAATTACACCACGTTTAGTTTTGGTGTCGTGGTGAGAGTAGAAGTGGAGAAGATCGTGTTGATTGGTAGGTTTTCGATAGACTTTAAAACGAAGTTCATGGTCAGCTTTGCAGAGAAGAACATCAAGGAAAGGAAGAGTGTTGTCGACTTCTTCTTCTACTTCAACCAGAACAACGGTTTCTACAACATAGCTGAACCTATTGCCAAGAAACTTCTTCAACGCTATCCCACCTAGAACTCAAGAATGGAACACTGCAGGTCCTTTAAGTCACACAATGTTTTAACTATCACACTACTTTTAAGACTGTCACATGCAGCTTTCTCCACCTGACCCAGCATTCTCCACCTGACCCAGCATTCTCCACCTGACTTTATCCTATATATATATTCATGTTACTCATTTTCCAGGTAGATCTGTCTGTGACTCGATAAAGCCCACTGCGTGGGCGAAACGTTGTCAATAAAGGATCACATTATACTGCTTATGTGTTTATTTTTCCATTGTGTCGGTATTTTATACCATTTATTTCCATAGTGGCACATCTTTGTATACATCATAAGAGTACCTCACCCAGTTTGTGAGACCGGTGGTTAGTAGTGGTTAGTTGCCTTGTATGGTACACTAGCCTAACCTAAACTATCTAGACACAGATAGAAATAGTTTGTGTCCTCAGCAGATAACCTTGAAATACACCACAAGGTCTGCTATCTCTCTTTCCCATGTGTTAACACACACACACACAGGCTTCATGGTCACTCTGAGGCTGACACCAGGCTGACCCAGACTAACACACTGTCCTGCTTACTCCCTTTAAGACTGGTTTTTCATACACCAACGGAATCCTTTTCTTCCCTATTCGCCTGCCTGTCAGTCTACCTGTCAGCCTGCCCGTCAGTCTACCTGTCAGCCTGCCCGTCATAAGTGAGTAAATGTTTTATTTTTCTTGATCCTCTGAAAATAAGACTTTGTGATGATTACTTAAAGTAAATCTTTTATCTTTGTTCTTCCTCACTATCCCCTGTCATTATTTCCTTTAAAAACCTCTTCAAGGGGGCTCCTTGGCGCAGTGAAGAGGCTCTTGGTCTGAGGAATTAGACCTTTTGGTCTCCTTCCTCAGATCGAACCTAATTACCCCCAATCCCATCCTCCCCATCCCCCCTTTTCCCTTTCCTTCCCCCTCCCAACCCTCCTTTTTTCCCAACCAGTTTGTAGCCTCTGGGGTCCTCCCCTCGGGCATTACGGTTTATAGGTAGGGTGAAGTGTGCTGGGGTTCATCCCTTTCCGTGGGGTCCCTCGCAAGTAATGTAGTTTGCTGTGGAATCTGGATCATCTGGAGGTGCTCTGGTCCCTTTCCGGATTTCCGAGAGATAGGGCAGGGTGTCCTGCAGGTGACAGGTGTATCTCCGAAGGCTGCCTGTTGGTTCTGGGAGGTGGCAGCTGAGGGAGGTACACTTTGTGGTGGGTGTCCGACCGCCCTCTCTTTTGTCCACCAAGGTGGCTCAGTGGGTGTGAGGTTTCTATCCCGGAGCGCTGGTTTACTGGTGTGAAGGGTAGCGTATGGCACGGGTTCCACGCTACATCTGTGCTGCTGGCAGTTTCGAGGTCCTGTTGGATGAAGGTAGGAACATACAGCCCTTCCATGCCTTCTAGTAACTGTCCTTCTGCTGTCCCTTTCTTTTTTTTTATTTCCTTCTTTCTTTTTTATCTTAAAATAATAATAAGGAGTCTTCATTCCGTGACCCCCTCCTCCTCCTCCTCCTCCCAGGCCCCTTTTAGTTACCACATCCTGTTCAAACCTAACTTCGTTATTAGATCATTCTCCAGACTTTACAAATACCCCTGTAACTTCTGCTGGTGACGCTTCTGCACCTGATCTAGGTGCTGAGGTTCCGCCCGTTTCTTCTAGTGCCTCTGCCCCTTGCACGTCTTTAACTATGCATCCAGCTTCCCCACATACGGTGCAACGGTTTTCGGATCGCCTACCTGCCACAGGTCGGGCCACCCACAGTCCTACTCCTAAACGTTCCAGAGTCCAGACCCTTTGCTGATGATGGTCCTTCGATTTCTACTCACTCTACCCAGAAACAACCTACATGACACCCACTTCCTTTATGCACCATGTTTGCAAGTACACAATGGACCAAATTCTTTTAATTGCAACCGACGTCTCCAACTGATTATCTTTCAGACCACAGTATCGGTAAAGCTCTTTTGTGATACGTTAGCCAAAATATATCCTTTCACATTCTTTAGAGCAGTCCGTGCATTGTTACTGTTCAGAACACAAACCAAGCTCATGTTCTTTCCCATCTTACTTCCATTGATAACGTCCCTATCACAGTTCACAAGCACACTACTCTCAATTCTTGCAGTGGTATGATGGTTTTACCGTGTACCATTGTACAGTGTGATTTTCTGTTTTGCAGTGACGATATTTTAGAGCAATTAGCCCTTCAGGACCTTCCAGTTCTCAAAGTGGATACATACGTCCTGCTGCTCGCGGGTGGAGGCACTTTCCCAGCAACAGCGCCCACTTAACCTTTGACTGTCGTGAACTCCCGTCCTCTGTTTATATCGCGGGACATCGCCATGATGTCCGTAAAGTGGTCCCTACACCCCAACAGTGTCAAAATTGTTAGCCTTTTGGAGATCCAGCTAAATACTGTAGGTCTGCGGCGGATACATCTTGCAGTCTTCCCTCCACTTGTTTTAATTGCAATTAAACTCACCCTTCTTCTTCCTGCCAATGTCAGGTCTATCTTAATGAACACGAAATCTGTTGCCTTAAGGAGAACGAAGGTCTTACTTATGCTATGGCTGTCTCTCGGCTCTGCATTCAGGGAAATCTTCCTCATGTTCCTTATTCTTGAGTAGCTACGAGACCTCTAACCTTAGCGGTCCCCCCGCCTACCGGCTCCTCCAGTGCCATGTCTTCTGGGGTCACCCCCGTCTCTAATTCTTTTGTAGTTTTACCCTCTGAAACACCCCCCCCCTCCTTACCTATTCCTACCTATTCTTCTTCTCGCCTGCTAGTTTCTCAGTCTGAAAGGCCTCGCACGCCTGCATCTTCTTCCCGTTTATCACCAGTGAAGTTGAACCTGTGTCCTAAGCCCAAGTTTCTTCGCATTCCTCTGTGCTTACAATTCCCCAACAGTTTTTCTTTTCGGGCTCTGTGTCTAGTTCTCACCCCCTTTCTAACTCTTACACAAGGTGGAGGTTCACCCCACCTCGTGTGGTCCCCTCTTCTCCCATTTCCCTCAGACACCTTCCAGCCTCCTTCCTCTCCTGTTCTACCGCAGGACTCTTCTGTCTCCGTCGGTGCATCTCTCCAAGTTCCCTCCACAGTCTCTCCGATCTCTACTTGCTCTACCTCACCTGTCTATGAAGTCATTGTATCGGCATCTTCCTTGTCCGCTGAGACACTTGATGCTGTCTCGGACTATATTGCAGAGACGAACCCCTCGATGGACACCGGTGAGCCTTCTTACGGCCCTTCCTATTTTTCACAAAACTTGCAGCAACCTTTTCCATCACAGCATTCCAATTCCTTCTTGCTTACACGCTTCCATTGCCTCCACACTTCACTGACCCTACTAGCCCATAGATTTTATCGCTTCTTATTGTTGGCATACCTGTCTTGTGAATAATGCCTTATTTACAATGTAATATTCGTGGCCTCAGGGGTAAGATGTTCATATCTTGATGTTGGGTACTAAAGCAAGATGTCAGTATGTTGATGTTTGGTACTAAAGAAAGATTCTCGTATGTTGATGTTGGGTACTAAAGAAAGATGCAGGTATGTTGATGCTGGGTACTAAAGCAAGATGTCAGTATGTTGATGTTGGGCACTAAAGCAAGATACCAATATGTTAATGTTGGGTACTAAAGCAAGATGCTAGTATCGAGGGCTCTCATATGTCTGGGATTGCTGTATTAGTATTGATAAAGTCAAAAGTGATGAAACGTCTCCTTCAATAAATATCTTGCTTTTACATGTGTCTCATTCCCACAGTCTGTGGGTACTACCATACTTGTGCTTGTACATGTGTCTCATTCCCACAGTCTGTGGGTACTACCATACTTGTGCTTGTACATGTGTCTCATTCCCACAGTCTGTGGGTACTACCATACTTGTGCTTGTACATGTGTCTCATTCCCACAGTCTGTGGGTACTACCATACTTGTGCTTGTACGTTATGTCGTACACTCAGGTGTTCACCTCTGCCAGATAACAGCGTGGATGTATCTGGCTTTAACTTGGGCTTTCGAGAGGCATGACACCGATCGATTAGTTGCCAAGACGGGAAGGGGCCAAGAGCTGGAGCTCAACCTTGGGAAATCAGCTGAGCAAATACCTCAAAGGCAATGGGTCCGGACAATATCTCCCCGTGGTTCCTTCGGGAAGGAGCTGAGGTGCTGAGTGTGCCACTTATCATAATATTCAACACATCCCTTGAAACTGGGCAGCTACCTGAGGTATGGAAGAAGGCCAACGTAGTTCCCATCTTTAAAAAAGGAGACAGAAAAGAGGCACTAAACTATAGACCGGTGTCACTTACATGTATAGTGTGCAAAGTCTTGGAGAAAATCATCAGGAAAAGAATGATGGAGCACCTCGAGCTGAACAGGATAATCAACACCAGACAGCACGGATTCCGGGAAGGCAAATCCTGTGTAACAAACCTCCTGGAGTTCTATGTTAAAGTAACAGAGGTAAGGCAAGAGAGAGAAGGGTGGGTTGATTGCATTTTCCTGGACTGCAGGAAGGCCTTCGACACAGTTCCTCATATGAGATTAGTAAAGAGGTTGGAAGACAAAGCGGGTATAACAGGAAGGGCACTGGAATGGATCAGGGAATACCTCACAGGGAGGCAACAACGGGTCATGGTGCGTGATGAGGTATCACAGTTGGCGCCTGTGACGAGCGGTGTACCGCAGGGGTCAGTCCTAGGACCAGTGCTATTCTTGGTATATGTGAATGACATGACGGACGGGATAGACTCAGAAGTGTCTCTGTTCGCAGATGATGTGAAATTAATGAGGAGAATCACATCTGATGAAGACCAAGCAGGACTTCAAAGAGACCTGGACAAGCTTGACATCTGGTCTAGCAACTGGCTTCTCGAATATAACACCACCAAATGCAAAGTCATGAAGATCGGAGAAGGGCAAAGAAGACCGCTGACTGAGTACAGGCTAGGTGGACAAAGGCTACAAACCTCAGCAAAGGAGAAAGACCTTGGGGTGAGTATAACGCCAAGCACGTCTCCGGAAACACACATCAACCAGATAACCGCGGCAGCATATGGGCGACTGGCAAACCTAAGATTAGCGTTCCGTTACCTTAACAAGAAATCGTTCAAGACACTGTACACCGTGTACGTCAGACCCATACTAGAGTATGCAGCACCAGTCTGGAACCCACACCTGGTCAAGCACGTCAAGAAATTAGAGAAACTGCAAAGGTTTGCGACAAAGCTAGTTCCACAACTCAGGGAACTACCCTATGAAGAAAGGTTGAGGGAAATAGGATTAACAACACTGGAGGACAGAAGGGTTAGAGGAGACATGATAACGACATACAAAATACTGCAGGGAATCGACAAGGTAGATAGTGACAGGATGTTCCAGAGAGGGAACACAGAAACAAGGGGACACAACTGGAAGCTGAAGACTCAGATGAGTCAAAGGGATGTTAGGAAGCACTTCTTCAGCCATAGAGTAGTTAGGAAGTGGAATAGTCTAGCGAACGATATAGTGGAGGCGGGAACCATACATAGTTTTAAGACAAGGTATGATAAAGCTCATGGAGCAGAGAGAGCAGAAACCCAGTAGCGGACAGCGAAGAGGCGGGGCCAGGAGCTGAGTCTCGACCCCTGCAACCACAATTAGTTGAGTACAATTAGGTGAGTACACCAGCTGGTCTACAGGGCCACATGGGTGTGGATGGTTAGTACATAGTATACCTGAAGTATAACACACCAGCTGGTCTACAGGGCCACATGGGTGGGGATAGTTGGTACATAGTATACCTGAAGTATAACACACACCAGATGGTCTACAAGGCCAAATGGGGGGGGGATGGTTGGTACATAGTATACCTGAAGTATAACACACACCAGCTGGTCTACAAGGCCACATGGGTGGGGATGGTTGGTACATAGTATACCTGAAGAATAACACACACCAGCTGGTCTACAGGGCCACATGGGTAGGGATGGTTGGTACATAGTATACCTGAAGTATAACACACACCAGCTTGTCTACAAGGCCACATAAGTGGGGATGGTTGGTACATAGTATACCTGAAGTATAACACACACCAGCTGGTCTACAAGGCCACATGGGTTGAGATGGTTGGTACATAGTATACCTGAAGTATAACACACACCAGCTGGTCTACAGGGCCACATGGGTGTGAATGGTTGGTACATAGTATACCTGAAGTATAACACACACCAGCTGGTCTACAGGGCCACATAGGTGGGGATGGTTGGTACATAGTATACCTGAAGTATAACACACACCAGCTGGTCTACAGGGCCACATGGGTGGGGATGGTTGGTACATAGTATACCTGAAGTATAACACACACCGGCTGGTCTACAAGAGCCACATAGGTAGGGATGGTTGGTACATAGTATACCTGAAGTATAACACACACCAGCTGGTCTACAAGGCCACATGGGTGGGTATAGTTGGTACATAGTATACCTGAAGTATAACACACACCAGCTGGTCTACAAGGCCACATGGGTTGAGATGGTTGGTACATAGTATACCTGAAGTATAACACACCAGCTGGTCTACAGGGCCACATGGGTTGGGATGGTTGGTACATAGTATACCTGAAGTATAACACACACCAGCTTGTCTACAAGGCCACATGGGTGGGGATGGTTGGTACATAGTATACCTGAAGTATAACACACACCAGCTGGTCTACAGGGCCACATGGGTTGGGATGGTTGGTACATAGTATACCTGAAGTATAACACACACCAGCTGGTCTACAGGGCCACATGGGTGGGGATAGTTGGTACATAGTATACCTGAAGTATAACACACATCAGCTAGTCTACAAGGCCACATGGGTTGAGATGGTTGGTACATAGTATACCTGAAGTATAACACACACCAGCTGGTCTACAGGGCCACATGGGTGTGAATAGCTGGTACATAGTATACCTGAAGTATAACACACACCAGCTGGTCTACAGGGCCACATGGGTGGGGATGGTTGTTACATAGTATACCTGAAGTATAACACACACCAGCTGGTCTACAGGGCCAAATGGGTTGGGATGGTTGGTACATAGTATACCTGAAGTATAACACACACCGGCTGGTCTACAAGAGCCACATGGGTAGGGATGGTTGGTACATAGTATACCTGAAGTATAACACACACCAGCTGGTCTACAAGGCCACAAGGGTGGGTATGGTTGGTACATAGTATACCTGAAGTATAACACACACCAGCTGGTCTACAAGGCCACATGGGTGGGGATGGTTTGTACATAGTATACCTGAAGTATAACACACACCAGCTGGTCTACAGGGCCACATGGGTGGGGATGGTTGGTACATAGTATACCTGAAGTATAACACACACCAGCTGGTCTACAGGGCCACATGGGTGTGGATGGTTGGTACATAGTATACATGAAGTATAACACACACTAGCTGGTCTACAGGGCCACATGGGTGGGGATAGTTGGTACATAGTATACCTGAAGTATAACACACACCAGCTGGTCTACAGGGCCACATGGGTGGGGATGGTTGGTACATAGTATACCTGAAGTACAACACACATCAGCTGGTCTACAAGGCCACATGGGTGGGGATATTGGTACCTAGTATACCTGAAGTATAACACACACCGGCTGGTCTACAGGGCCACATGTGTGGGGATGGTTGGTACATAGTATACCGGATGTATAACACACACCAGCTGGTCTACAGGGCCACATGGGTGTGGATGGTTGGTACATAGTATACCTGAAGTATAACACACACCAGCTGGTCTACAGGGCCACATGGGTGGGGATGGTTGGTACATAGTACACCTGAAGTATAACACACACCAGCTGGTCTACAGGGCCACATGGGTGGGGATTTTTGGTACATAGTATACCTGAAGTATAACACACATCACTTGGTCTACAATGCCACATGGGTGGGGATAGTTGGTACATAGTATACCTGAAGTATAACACACACCAGCTGGTCTACAGGGCCACATGGGTGTGGATGGTTGGTACATAGTATACCTGAAGTATAACACACACCAGCTGGTCTACAGGGCCACATGGGTGGGGATGGTTGGTACATAGTACACCTGAAGTATAACACACACCAGCTGGTCTACAGGGCCACATGGGTGTGGATGGTTGGTACATAGTATACATGAAGTATAACACACACCAGCTGGTCTACAGGGCCACATGGGTGGGGATGGTATACCTGAAGTATAACACACACCAGCTGGTCTACAGGGCCACATGGGTGGGGATGGTTGGTACATAGTATACCTGAGGTATAACACACATCAGCTGGTCTACAAGGCCACATGGGTGGGGATGGTTGGTACATAGTATACCTGAAGTATAACACACACCGGCTGGTCTACAGGGCCACATGTGTGGGGATGGTTGGTACATAGTATACCGGAAGTATAACACACACCAGCTGGTCTACAGGGCCACATGGGTGTGGATGGTTGGTACATAGTATACCTGATGTATAACACACACCAGCTGGTCTACAGGGCCACATGGGTGGGGATGGTTGGTACATAGTATACCTGAAGTATAACACACACCAGCTGGTCTACAGGGCCACATGGGTGTGGATGGTTGGTACATAGTATACCATGATGTATAACACACACCAGCTGGTCTAATGGCCACATGGGTGGGGATGGTTGGTACATAGTATACCTGAAGTATAACACACACCAGCTGGTCTACAGGGCCACATGGGTGGGGATGGTTGGTACATAGTATACCTGAGGTATAACACACATCAGCTGGTCTACAAGGCCACATGGGTGGGGATGGTTGGTACATAGTATACCTGAAGTATAACACACACCGGCTGGTCTACAGGGCCACATGTGTGGGGATGGTTGGTACATAGTATACCGGAAGTATAACACACACCAGCTGGTCTACAGGGCCACATGGGTGTGGATGGTTGGTACATAGTATACCTGAAGTATAACACACACCAGCTGGTCTACAGGGCCACATGGGTGGGGATGGTTGGTACATAGTACACCTGAAGTATAACACACACCAGCTGGTCTACAGGGCCACATGGGTGTGGATGGTTGGTACATAGTATACCTGAAGTATAACACACACCAGCTGGTCTACAGGGCCACATGGGTGGGATGGTTGGTACATAGTATACCTGAAGTATAACACACATCACTTGGTCTACAATGCCACATGGGTGGGGATAGTTGGTACATAGTATACCTGAAGTATAACACAAACCAGCTGGTCTACAAGGCCACATGGGTGGGGATGGTTGGTACATAGTATACCTGAAGTATAACACACACCAGCTGGTCTACAGGAGCCACATGGGTGGGGATGGTTGGTACATAGTATACCTGAAGTATAACACACACCAGCTGGTCTACAGGGCCACATGGGTGTGGATGGTTGGTACATAGTATACATGAAGTATAACACACACCAGCTGGTCTACAGGGCCACATGGGTGGGGATGGTTGGTACATAGTATACCTGAAGTATAACACACACCAGCTGGTCTACAGGGCCACATGGGTGCGGATGGTTGGTACATAGTATACCTGAGGTATAACACACATCAGCTGGTCTACAAGGCCACATGGGTGGGGATGGTTGGTACATAGTATACCTGAAGTATAACACACACCGGCTGGTCTACAGGGCCACATGTGTGGGGATGGTTGGTACATAGTATACCGGAAGTATAACACACACCAGCTGGTCTACAGGGCCACATGGGTGTGGATGGTTGGTACATAGTATACCTGAAGTATAACACACACCAGCTAGTCTACAGGGCCACATGGGTGGGGATGGTTGGTACATAGTACACCTGAAGTATAACACACACCAGCTGGTCTACAGGACCACATGGGTGGGGATGGTTGGTACATAGTATACCTGAAGTATAACACATCAGCTGGTCTTCAATGCCACATGGGTGGGGATAGTTGGTACATAGTATACCTGAAGTATAACACACATCAGCTGGTCTACAGGGCCACATGGGTGGGGATGGTTGGTACATAGTATACCTGAAGTATAACACACATCAGCTGGTCTACAGGGCCACATGGGTGGGGATAGTTGGTACATAGTATACCTGAAGTATAACACACACCAGCTGGTCTACAGGGCCACATGGGTGTGGATGGTTGGTACATAGTATACTGAAGATAACACACATCAGCTGGTCTACAAGGCCAATGGGTGGGATGGTTGGTACATAGTATACCTGAAGTATAACACACACCAGCTGGTCTACAGGGCCACATGGGTGTGGATGGTTGGTACATAGTATACCTGAAGTATAACACACACCAGCTGGTATACAGGGCCACATGGGTGGGGATGGTTGGTACATAGTATACCTGAAGTATACCACACATCAGTTGGTCTACAATGCCACATGGGTGGGGATAATTGGTACATAGTATACCTGAAGTATAACACACACCAGCTGGTCTACAAGGCCACATGGGTGGGGATGGTTGGTACATAGATACCTGAAGTATAACACACACCAGCTGGTCTACAGGGCCACATGGGTGGGATGGTTGGTACATAGTATACCTGAAGTATAACACACAGCTGGTCTACAGAGCCACATGGGTGGGATGGTTGACATAGTATACATGATGTATAACACACACCAGCTGGTCTAGGCCACATGGGTGGGGATGGTTGGTACATAGTATACCTGAAGTATAACACACCAGCTGGTCTACAGGGCCACATGGGTGGGATGGTTGGTACATAGTATACCTGAGTATAACACACATCAGCTGGTCTACAAGGCCACATGGGTGGGATGGTTGTACATGTATACCTGAGTATAACACACACGGCTGGTCTAGGGCCACATGTGGATTGTTGGTACATAGTATACCGAAGTATAACACACACCAGCTGGTCTACAGGGCCACATGGGTGTGGATTTGTACTAGTATACCTGAAGTATAACACACACCAGCTGGTTACAGGGCCACATGGGTGGGGATGGTTGGTACATAGTACACCTGAAGTATAACACACACCAGCTGGTCTAGGGCCACATGGGTGGGGATGGTTGGTACATAGTATACCTGAAGTATAACACATCAGCTGGTCTTCAATGCCACATGGGTGGGGATAGTTGGTACATAGTATACCTGAAGTATAACACACATCAGCTGGTCTACAGGGCCACATGGGTGGGGATGGTTGGTACATAGTATACCTGAAGTATAACACACATCAGATGGTCTACAAGGCCACATTGGTAGGGATGGTTGTACATAGTATACCTGAGTATACACACACGGCTGGTCTAGGGCCACATGTGTGGGGATGGTTGGTACATAGTATACCGGAAGTATAACACACCAGCTGGTCTACAGGGCCACATGGGTGGGGATAGTTGGTACATAGTATACCTGAAGTATAACACACACCAGCTGGTCTACAGGGCCACATGGGTGGGGATGGTATATACATAGTACACCTGAAGTATAACACACACCAGCTGGTCTACAGGGCCACATGGGTGGGGATGGTTGGTACATAGTATACCTGAAGTATAACATACATCAGCTGGTCTACAATGCCACATGGGTGGGGATAGTTGGTACATAGTATACCTGAAGTATAACATACATCAGCTGGTCTACAGGGCCACATAGGTGGGGATGGTTGGTACATAGTATACCTGAAGTATAACACACATCAGCTGGTCTACAGGGCCACATGGGTGGGGATAGTTGGTACATAGTATACCTGAAGTATAACACACACCAGCTGGTCTACAGGGCCACATGGGTGTAGATGGTTGGTACATAGTATACATGAAGTATAACACACATCAGCTGGTCTACAAGGCCATATGGGTTGGGATGGTTGGTACATAGTATACCTGAAGTATAACACACACCAGCTGGTCTACAGGGCCACATGGGTGTGGATGGTTGGTACATAGTATACCTGAAGTATAACACACACCAGCTGGTCTACAGGGACACATGGGTGGGGATGGTTGATACATAGTATACCTGAAGTATAACACACACCAGCTGGTCTACAGGGCCACATGGGTGTGGATGGTTGGTACATAGTATACCTGAAGTATAACACACATCAGCTGGTCTACAAGGCCACATGGGTGGGGATGGTTGGTACATAGTATACCTGAAGTATAACACACACCAGCTGGTCTACAAGGCCATATGGGTGGGGATGGTTGGTACATAGTATACCTGAAGTATAACACACACCAGCTGGTCTACAGGGCCACATGGGTGGGGATGGTTGGTACATAGTATACCTGAAATATAACACACATCAGCTGGTCTACAAGGCGACATGGGTGGGGATGGTTGGTACATAGTATACCTGAAGTATAACACACACCAGCTGGTCTACAGGGCCACATGGGTGGGGATGGTTGGTAAATAGTATACCTGAAGTATAACACACCGGCTGGTCTACAACAGCCACATGGGTGGGGATGGTTGGTACATAGTATACCTGAAGTATAACACACACCAGCTGGTCTACAAGGTCACATGGGTGGGTATAGTTGGTACATAGTATACCTGAAGTATAACACACACCAGCTGGTCTACAAGGCCACATGGGTGGGGATGGTTGGTACATAGTATACCTGAAGTATAACACACACCAGCTGGTCTACAGGGCCACATGGGTTGGGATGGTTGGTACATAGTATACCAGAAGTATAACACACACCAGCTGGTCTACAAGGCCACATGGGTGGGGATGGTTGGTACATAGTATACCTGAAGTATAACACACCAGCTGGTCTACAAGGCCACATGGGTTGGGATGGTTGGTACATAGTATACCAGAAGTATAACACACACCAGCTGGTCTACAGGGCCACATGGGTGGAGATGGTTGGTACATAGTATACCTGAAGTATAACACACACCAGCTGGTCTACAAGGCCACATGGGTGGGTATGGTTGGTACATAGTATACCTGAAGTATAACACACACCAGCTGGTCTACAAGGCCACATGGGTGGGGATGGTTGGTACATAGTATACCTGAAGTATAACACACACCAGCTGGTCTACAGGGCCACATGGGTTGGGATGGTTGGTACATAGTATACCAGAAGTATAACACACACCAGCTGGTCTACAGGGCCACATGGGTGGGGATGGTTGGTACATAGTATACCAGAAGTATAACACACACCAGCTGGTCTACAGGGCCACATGGGTGGGGATGGTTGGTACATAGTATACCAGAAGTATAACACACACCAGCTGGTCTACAAGGCCACATGGGTGGGGATGGTTGGTACATAGTATACCTGAAGTATAACACACACCAGCTGGTCTACAGGGCCACATGGGTTGGGATGGTTGGTACATAGTATACCAGAAGTATAACACACACCAGCTGGTCTACAGGGCCACATGGGTGGGGATGGTTGGTACATAGTATACCTGAAGTATAACACACACCAGCTGGTCTACAGGGCCACATGTGTGGGGATGGTTGGTACATAGTATACCAGAAGTATAACACACACCAGCTGGTCTACAGGGCCACATGGGTGGGGATGGTTGGTACATAGTATACCTGAAGTATAACACACATCAGCTGGTCTACAAGGCCACATGGGTGGGGATGGTTGGTACATTGTATAACAGAAGTATAACACACACCAGCTGGTCTACAGGGCCACATGGGTGGGGATGGTTGGTACATTGTATAACAGAAGTATAACACACACCAGCTGGTCTACAGGGCCACATGGGTGGGGATGGTTGGTACATAGTATATATAAGATCGTTGATAGAGTAACATGCACCAGTTTTAGTCCCGCAAGTCAGTAGAGCCATTAAAAGACTTAAAAAAATGAAGCCCTGGGGATTATTCTAGGCTGTTCTAGAACTACCAATATACCTCATTTGAGGAAAGAATTATGTATACCAAGTGTGGCTTATACAAACCCTGAAAACAATGTTGTCTCTACCTGGAGTTTACCTGGAGAGAATTCCAGGGGTCAACGCCCCTGCGGCCCGGTCTGTGACCAGGCCTCATGTTGGACCAGAGCCTGATCAACCAGGCTGTTACTGCTGGCCGCACGCAGTCCAACGTACGAACCACAGCCTGGCTGGTCAGGTACCGACTTTAGGTGCCTGTCCAGTGCCTGCTTGAAGACAGCTAGGGGTTTGTTGGTAATCCCCCTGATGTATGCTGGGAGGCAGTTGAACAATCTTGGGCCCCTGACACTTATTGTGTTGTCCCTCAACGTGCTAGTGGCACCCCTGCTTTTCATTGGGGGGATGTTACATCGCCTGCCGAGTCTTTTGCTTTCGTAGGGAGTGATTCTCGTGTGCAAGTTTGGTACTAATCCCTCGAGAATTTTCCACGTGTATATAATAATGTATCTCTCCCGCCTGCGTTCTAGGGAGTACAGGTTTAGGAACTTCAAGCGTTCCCAGTAGTTGAGGTGGTTTATCGCAGTTATGTGTGCCGTGAAGGTTCTCTGCACATTTTCTAGGTCAGCAATTTCACCTGCCTTGAAAGGTGCAGTTAGTGTGCAGCAATATTCCAGCCTAGATAGAACAAGCGATCTGTAAAGTGTCAACATGGGCTTGGCATCCCTGGTTTTGAAGGTTCTCATTATCCATCCTGTCATTTTTCTAGCAGATGTGATTGCTACGGTGTTATGGTCCTTGAAGGTGAGATCCTCTGACATGATCACTCCCAGGTCTTTGACGTTAGTTTTTCGCTCTATTGTGTGGTTTGAATTAGTTTTGTACTCCGATGAGATTTTAATTTCTTCACGTTTTTCCGTATCTGAGTAATTGAAATTTCTCATCATTGAACAGCAATATTCCAGCCTAGAGAGAACAAGCGATTTGAAGAGAATCATAATGGGCTTGGAGTCCCTAGTTTTGAAGGTTCTCATTATCCATCCTATCATTTTCATAGCAGATGCTGTAGATACATTGTTGTGGTCTTTGAAGGCGAGATCCTCTGATATTATCACTCCCAGGTCCTTCACATTACTTTTTCACTCTATTGTATGGTTAGAATTTGTCGTATACCTTGATACATTTTTAATTTCCTCAAGTTTTCCATATCTGAGTAGTTGAAATTTCTCCTCGTTGAACTTCATATTGTTTTGAGTGACCCATTTGAAGATTTGGTTGATGTCCGCTTGGAGTCTTGCAGTGTCTTCAATGGAGGTCACTGTCATGGCAATCCGGGTGTCATCCGCAAAAAAAGACACGGCTTACATCTCTGTCTATGTCAGAAATGAGGATGAGAAATAGAATGGGAGCGAGTACTTTTCACCGTGGCTGCCTGGGACTTTATTCTGTTTACTATTACTCTTTGTGTTCTATTTGTCAGGAAGTTGTAGATCCATCTACCAACTTTTCCTGTTATTCCTTTATCACGCATTTTGTGTGCTATTACACCATGGTCACACTTGTCAAAAGCTGTTACAAAGTCTGTGTATACTACATCTGTATTTTGTTTATCCTCTACAGCATCCAGGACCTTGTCATAGTGGTCCAGAAGCTGGGACAGGCAAGAGCGACCTGCTCTAAACCCGTGTTGCCCTGGGTTGTGTAACTGATGGGTATCTAGGTAGTTGGCGATCTTGCTTCTTAGAACCCTCTCAAAGATTTTTATATGGGATGTTAGTGCTATCGGTCTGTAGTTCTTTGCTATTGCTTTACTGCCACCCTTGTGGAGTGGGGCTATGTCTGTTGTTTTTAGTGTGTGTGGGATGACCCCTGTGTCCATGCTCCCTCTCCATAGAATGCTGAAGGCACGTGATAGCCGGGCTTCTTGCAGTTCTTGATGAACACGGAGTTCCATGAGTCTGGGCCTGGGGCAGAGTGCATAGACATGTCATTTATTGACTTTTCAAAGTCTTGTGGAGTTAGAATAATATCCGATATTTTTGAGATGACCAAATTTTGCGTTTCGTTCATAAATAATTCATTTGGATTGTCGACCCTTAGTCTGGGCAGCGGCTCGCTGCCCAAATGAAACACCACTACAGCCTATTGATACAGTAAACAAAATCTTGCCAGTAAAATCCCAGATACCAACGCCCAAGCAAGTGATTACCTAGATGGGAATTTCCCATCCTCCTTATATCTTGCACCTACTGAGCCCACTGAAGTCACCATGATAATTAAGTCACTTAAAAATAAATCAGGGAATCTGTCTCAAGTCCCACCATTATTATACAAGCGAGCCGTTCATGTCCTTTCACATGCTATTTCATTACTTTTTAACATTCACTAGAAACTAGCAATTTCCCGACACTACTCAAAACAGCTAGGGTTACACCAATACACAAAGGTGGTGACCCCACAGACGTAAACATCTATAGACCAATGTCAAACTTACCGTTGCTATCCAAAATCTTCGAGAAACTTGTGCACAAGAGATTATACTCGTTTATAACGACACAAAGCATACTCAACCTCTGCCAATTTGGCTTCAGAAAAAATAAAAGCACTAACGATGCAATCGTAAAAATGATAGACCTGCTTTACACAGCACTCGAAAATAAGGAATATCCATTAGGACTTATTATTGACCTAAGGAAAGCTTTCGACACAGTAAACCACGGCATCCTACTCCACAAACTTGACCACTATGGTATAAGAGGTCATGCACTTGCATACTTCAAATCCTACCTTACTAATAGGCATCAGTATGTCACTATTAAAGACACAACCTCCTCGACACGACCACTTGATACTGGAATACCACAGGGAAGTGTCCTTGGTCCCCTGCTCTTCCTCTTATACATCAATGATCTTCCCAATGTATCACAACACCTGAAACTAATACTCTTTGCTGACGACACAACTTATGTCATCTCCCACCTAAATCTTGAAACACTCGACACCATTGTTAACGACGAATTTCTAAAAATATCTACATGGATGACAGACAACACTGATAAGACCTTCTATATTATGTTTGGTAACAGAGCAGGTGATGCACAACTAAACATTAAGATCAACAACACTCCTATTGCTAAACATAATGAGGGCAAATTCCTGGGCCTTCACCTCGACAGTAATCTGAAATTCAGCACTCATATCCAACACATAACAAAGAAAGTGTCCAAAACTGTGGGGATCCTCTCTAAGATACGTTACTATGTACCACAATCAGCCCTACTCACACTATACTATTCACTCATCTATCCCTACCTCACATATGCCATTTGTGCTTGGGGATCAACAGCAGCAAGACACCTAAAACCAATAATAACCCAACAAAAAGCCGCAGTAAGAATTATCACGCAATCCAACGCTAGGCAACACCCCCTCCCACTCTTCAAAGACCTAAACTTACTCACTGTTCAGAATATCCACACTTACTACTCTGCAATCTACATTTATAGAACCATAAATACAAACTTTAACCCTGAACTAAAACTCTTTCTTGACAGTTGTGACAGGATCCATAGACATAATACCAGACACAAACATCTCTTTGACATTCCCCGTGTCCGACTAAATCTATACAAAAATTCAATGGGCATAAAAGGGCCTAAAATCTGGAACTCCCTGCCTGAAAACTCTAGAACTGCAGACACAACCTCCATTTTCAAAAGCACCGTTAAAAAAATCTTATCTCACTTACCGGTAGCTAACCACATGAAAATTACTTTATCTTGCACATATCCACAACAAAATTACACTTATTGATATCTGTGATTCCCCCTTAATTTTGCACATGACTGTAGCCAAGATTCTAATACAACTATTGCTTCATAATTCTTAAGCTAGTCATAAGTTTGCCTAAGACACTCCAATATAGAAACTGTATCATGCCAACACGTCACCATTTTCATTAATATATAAACTAATTGTTAAATTCTTTAATTTTTATATTACCTCAATTTTGTAAACCTAGTTAATCACTACAATTACCTAACCTTAATACTAGTATAATCATTGTAGTATAGAGTAAATTTGCCTGATTTACTCCAATATTGGAGCAAACCTAGTATTAAGTCTGCCCGAAATGTCTAGCGTGCCCAGGCATGCTAGGCATGCTAACGGCCATCTTTTTAATTATAGCCCTTAGTCCTTAAAATGTAAAACACACATTGTAATTTTTACAGAGAAATATATCAATTTGAATTTGAATATTGGGACTTTAATATCTCACTCATTTCTTGGCTGTCATCTGTGTATGTCCCATCTCGCCTAAGCAGGGGCCCAATACTGGACGTTGCTTTTCCCTTAGATTTGGCATAAGAGAAGAAGTATTTTGTATGTTTTTCAATTTCCTTTATGCCTTTTAGTTCTTCCTGTGATTCTTGTCTCCTGTAAGATTACTTCAGCTTAAGTTCGATATTTGCAATTTCATTGACCAGTGCCTCTCTACGTATTTCAGATATATTGGCCCCTCTCAGCAGCTCTGTGACTCTTCGCCTTCATCTGTATAGGGAGCGTCTCTCTCTTTCTAGTTTACATCTTCTCTTTCTTTTTCTTAATGGAATGTGTCTTGAGCAGACCTCAAGTGCCACAGAGTTCACTTTTTCTGGGCAAATGTTCGGATCTGTGTTGTTTAGGATATCTTCGCAGCTTGTTTCATTTAGAACATGGTTGACTTGATCCCATTGTATGTTTTTGTTATTGAAATTGAATTTTGTGAAGAGACCTTCCTGATTGATCACATTTTGCTGGTCAGGAGCCCTGTGCATACATGTCTGTACCTCTATTATGTTGTGATCTGAGTGTATTGTCTTTGATACGGTTATATTACGTATCAGATCGTCGTTGTTAGTGAAGATGAGGTCCAGCGTATTTTCTAGTCTTGTAGGCTCTAATATTTGCTGGTTTAAGGTGAATTTGGTGCAGAGATTTAATAGTTCGTGTGTGTGTGAATTTTCATCTGAGCTGCCTCCTGAGGTGATCTCTCAAGTTGAACTCTCCTAGTAGTAAGATGTTTGGGGCATGAGTTGGGAGATTTTCTAGACAGTGACGGTACTACCACCACCTCCCATCACTGAGACGGACCAATCAGAAGCTGCCCAGCCATCACCAGTCCCCACCGTGGAGAGACCCCAGTCAGCCTCTCCCAACAACTCCACAACTGCTCCATCCACCACCATACCAACTGCTCCAGCCTCCACCGCCAAACCAACTGTTCCATCCACCACCAAACCAATTGCCCCATCCACCACCAAACCAATTGCCCCATCCACCACCAAACCAATTGCCCCATCCACCAACTATCGGGACATGCAATACGACAATGTCAGATTTTATACCACTAAACAATTCAGCAAAACAATGCCATTCCCAGACCTTGCTCAGCGACTCCAAGATGGGAGTGTCAAGTTCACCCGCCTCAAGAATTCACCTACTTCCTTAGAACAGATACTCCACCACCTTCAAAGAAACGCTACAGAAGACACATAAACGTATGCTACGCAACTCAACTCTCAAGAACACAATTCAACGCTCTCTGCTCTGGCTCTACTGAGTAAACTCCACTGACATGTCAAAGTTCCCCAGCACTTTGCTATTCAGCTAAAGCTGGGGTGTGGCTCCAATCGACCCTAATACAGGTGCCTTCTCTGCCTCTTCTCTGTTTCAACTCGCCCCAGCATTCTTCACATACCACCAACTCCTGCAGCTTATCTGCACAAAATTCCCCAGAGTGGACGGGCCACTCACCTGTACATTCCCACCTCCTCCTTTTCCCCAAACCTTTCCCAAATTTCCATCCTTTCCCATCCTTCTTCCCTCCCATCTTACCGACGCTCAGGTCAAATTAAGTTCAAGTGGCCAGTTTTCAAAAGCTGCTCCTGGAATTGCTGGGAAGTTGCGTCTGGAGGCTTTATACCACCACAATGACAAGGTTGAGTCTGGAGGCTTGTATACCACCACAATGACAAGGTTGCGTCTGGAGGCTTGTATACCACCACAATGACAAGGTTGAGTCTGGAGGCTTGTATACCACCACAATGACAAGGTTGAGTCTGGAGGCTTGTATACCACCACAATGACAAGGTTGAGTCTGGAGGCTTGTATACCACCACAATGACAAGGTTGAGTCTGGAGGCTTGTATACCACCACAATGACAAGGTTGAGTCTGGAGGCTTGTATACCACCACAATGACAAGGTTGAGTCTGGAGGCTTGTATACCACCACAATGACAAGGTTGAGTCTGGAGGCTTGTATACCACCACAATGACAAGGTTGAGTCTGGAGGCTTGTATACCACCACAATGACAAGGTTGAGTCTGGAGGCTTGTATACCACCACAATGACAAGGTTGAGTCTGGAGGCTTGTATACCACCACAATGACAAGGTTGAGTCTGGAGGCTTGTATACCACCACAATGACAAGGTTGAGTCTGGAGGCTTGTATACCACCACAATGACAAGGTTGAGTCTGGAGGCTTGTATACCACCACAATGACAAGGTTGAGTCTGGAGGCTTGTATACCACCACAATGACAAGGTTGAGTCTGGAGGCTTGTATACCACCACAATGACAAGGTTGAGTCTGGAGGCTTGTATACCACCACAATGACAAGGTTGAGTCTGGAGGCTTGTATACCACCACAATGACAAGGTTGAGTCTGGAGGCTTGTATACCACCACAATGACAAGGTTGAGTCTGGAGGCTTGTATACCACCACAATGACAAGGTTTTGGTTTTCAATTTTTACCTCCAAAACTTCAACTACATCATTTGAGGTGTTTGGTAGTTCTGAGCAAATGAGCGACTCTGTGACGTACAGGCTAACCCCCCCCCCCCCCTTGTTGCCTGTCTCATCTGAATAGGTTATAACATGGGATCCATATTTCGTTGTCATAATGATCCTTTATGTGGGTCTCTGTGAATGCCGCAAACACTGCATTTGACTCCGTGAGCAGTCCCTTGATTTTGCCACCGAAGTGGCTAGTTTATTGTGCACCCCATATCCATCCTGTGGACGGTAGCGCAAGAACATATGGATACACAAAAGGCCTAGGCACTAGGCCCCAAAGGGGTTAACAATTGTACATTTGGGTTTATATCTAATAATAATAATAATAATAATAATGTTTATTTGGACATGATACAAAGAATTACATTTGGTTATTGAGATTACATGAGGTGTACATGCCAAAAGCCCCTAGTATGCAGGGCATTTTGGGCATTTCAATTATCTGTTACAAGCAAATTTAGGAAATTTGCTTAGTACAACTGGCATCTTATTTCATGAATAAGATATCTTGGCATGTCACATAGGTTATTATACTGTCTATCTCTATATTCCTCAATAAGTGCACAATTAAGCACATAGTGTTCAAGACAGTGACTATATGCCTGATCACATAATTTGCATTTAGTTTGATCATCATCTGTGTCTCAGTCCCTTGATGTAAGGAATTTTGTTGTTTTTTGACGGTTTTAGATCCTGTATGTTTGCAAAGACAAATGTCGTTATATTTGTGGAATTTAGGGTTTTTTATTTGTTGGCTCTAAACAAATAAACTCATGGGGCAAGTGAATCAGGATGGATTCAAATAACAGCCACACACACACAAATGAACTGTATTATATTTGGAAACAATAGCATTTTCCGCCACCCTGGCAGATAACACATTGATGTCCACCAACCCTCCCAAGAAACTAACATGGACAATCTTCAAGTTTGATAACTTTCTAAAATTAATGTTGAGAACACATTAACGGCCTTAGATTAAAGAATGCTGTCACACAGTGTAAACCGGACTGGTGGTACAAAGTTGTATTAGAATTAATAATTGGGCTTCCACCTTACAAACTGAGCTGTTTGCTTTACTTGTTGTTCTTAAGCTTGTGCAAATTACCACCTCACACAGTATAATTGTAAATGACTCTCCTTATTACTTGCTCTAAATAGCCTGAGACCTGAATGTAGCAAGCTTCTCTATGAACCTACGCACTCATATACACAAATTATTAAGAGATCACAGTTAAGTTTTTGTGGATTCCCTGTCACATAGGCCTCCAGGAGCATGACAAGGCTGATGAATTACTTAAACAACAATTAAATAAGAACGTTGGGCATAACTTTGGTTTCTCAAACAGAAATTTGCGAAAGATTGTCAGAAAAGAACCAGCAAACGAGGTGGAGGAAAGTACAACAGTACATATAGGAACTATAAGATCCATTATTCATCATAATGAAATATGTAAAACCAAATATATCTATGGAGAAAGTGACAATGTTAGTAGATTGTTACGGCAAGACTGACTAGGCTGTATCTCTGGCGGTATGGCTTATATGGAGATGTCAGTAACATGGAGATGTCAGTAACATGGAGATGTCAGTAACATGGAGATGTCAGTAACATGGAGATGTCAGTAACCTGGAGATGTCAGTAACATGGAGATGTCAGTAACATGGAGATGTCAGTAACATGGAGATGTCAGTAACCTGGAGATGTCAGTAACCTGGAGATGTCAGTAACATGGAGATGTCAGTAACATGGAGATGTCAGTAACATGGAGATGTCAGTAACATGGAGTGTCAGTAACTGGAGATGTCAGTAACATGGAGATGTCAGTAACCTGGAGATGTCAGTAACATGGAGGTGTCAGTAACCTGGAGATGTCAGTAACATGGAGATGTCAGTAACATGGAGATGTCAGTAACATGGAGATGTCAGTAACATGGAGATGTCAGTAACATGGAGGTGTCAGTAACATGGAGATGTCAGTAACATGGAGATGTCAGTAACATGGAGATGTCAGTAACATGGAGATGTCAGTAACATGGAGGTGTCAGTAACATGGAGATGTCAGTAACATGGAGATGTCAGTAACATGGAGATGTCAGCAACATGGAGATGTCAGTAACATGAAGATGTCAGTAACATGGAGATGTCAGTAACATGGAGATGTCAGTAACATGGAGATGTCAGTAACATAGAGATGTCAGTAACATGGAGGTGTCAGTAACATGGAGATGTCAGTAACATGGAGATGTCAGTAACATGGAGGTGTCAGTAACATGGAGATGTCAGTAACCTGGAGATGTCAGTAACATAGAGATGTCAGTAACATGGAGGTGTCAGTAACATGGAGATGTCAGTAACATGGAGATGTCAGTAACATGGAGATGTCAGTAACATGGAGATGTCAGTAACATGGAGATGTCAGTAACATGGAGATGTCAGTAACATGGAGATGTCAGTAACATGGAGATGTCAGTAACATGGAGATGTCAGTAACATGGAGATGTCAGTAACATGGAGATGTCAGTAACTGGAGATGTCAGTAACATGGAGATGTCAGTAACATGGAGGTCAGTAACATGAGATGTCAGTAACTGAGATGTCAGTAACATGGAATGTCAGTAACATGAGATGTCAGTAACATGGAGATGTCAGTAACTGGAGTGTGAGTAACATGGAGATGTCAGTAACATGGAGATGTCAGTAACATGGAGATGTCAGTAACATGGAGATGTCAGTAACATGGAGATGTCAGTAACCTGAGATGTCAGTAACATGGAGATGTCAGTAACATGGAGATGTAGAACATGGAGATGTCAGTAACATGGAGATGTTAGTAACATGGAGATGTCAGTAACATGGAGATGTTAGTACCATGGAGATGTCAGTAACCTGGAGATGTCAGTAACATGGAGATGTCAGTAACATGGAGATGTTAGTAACATGGAGATGTCATGTAACATGGAGTGTCAGAACATGGAGATGTCAGTAACATGAGATGTCAGTAACATGGAGATGTCAGTAACATGGAGATGTCAGTAACATGGAGATGTCAGTAACATGGAGATGTCAGTAACATGGAGGTGTCAGTAACATGGAGATGTAGTAACATGGAGATGTCAGTAACATGGAGTGTCAGTAACATGGAGATGTCAGTAACCTGAGATGTCAGTAACATGGAGATGTCAGTAACATGGAGTGTCAGTAACATGGAGATGTCAGTAACTGGAGATGTCAGTAACATGGAGATGTCAGTAACAATGAGAGGATGTCAGTAACATGGAGATTCATAGTAACATGGAGATGTCAGTAACATGGAGATGTCAGTAACATGGAGATGTCAGTAACATGGAGATGTCAGTAACATGGAGATGTAGTAACATGAGTGTCAGTAACATGGAGATGTCAGTAACATGGAGATGTCAGTAACTGGAGATGTCAGAACATGGAGATGTCAGTAACATGGAGATGTCAGTAACATGGGATGTCAGTAACATGGAGATGTCAGTAACATGGAGAATGTCAGTAACATGGAGATGTCAGTAACATGGAGATGTCAGTAACATGGAGTGTCAAGTAATGGAGATGTCAGTAACATGAGATGTCAGTAACATGGAGATGTCAGTAACATGGAGGTGTCAGTAACATGGAGATGTCAGTAACATGGAGGTGTCAGATAACATGGAGATGTCAGTAACATGGAGATGTCAGTAACCTGGAGATGTCAGTAACATGGAGATGTCAGTAACATGGAGTGTCAGTAACATGGAGATGTCAGTAACATGAGATGTCAGTAACATGGAGATGTCAGTAACATGGAGATGTCAGTAACATGGAGATGTCAGTAACATGGAGATGTCAGTAACATGGAGATGTCAGTAACATGGAGATGTCAGTAACATGGAGATGTCAGTAACATGGAGATGTCAGTAACATGGAGATGTCAGTAACATGGAGATGTCAGTAACATGGAGATGTCAGTAACATGGAGCAGAACTGGAATGTCAGTAACATGGAGATGTCAGTAACATGGAGATGTCAGTAACATGGAGATGTCAGTAACATGGAGATGTCAGTAACATGGAGATGTCAGTAACATGGAGATGTCAGTAACATGGAGATGTCAGTAACATGGAGATGTCAGTAACATGGAGGTGTCAGTAACATGGAGATGTCAGTAACCTGGAGATGTCAGTAACATGGAGGTGTCAGTAACATGGAGATGTCAGTAACCTGGAGATGTCAGTAACATGGAGATGTCAGTAACATGGAGATGTCAGTAACATGGAGATGTCAGTAACATGGAGATGTCAGTAACATGGAGATGTCAGTAACATGGAGATGTCAGTAACATGGAGATGTCAGTAACATGGAGATGTCAGTAACATGGAGATGTCAGTAACATGGAGATGTCAGTAACATGGAGATGTCAGTAACATTGAGATGTCAGTAACATGGATGACACCTACCCATGAGACTCAAGAATATGCAAAATTCACTCTTAATAATGTCGTAAGTCTTGAGTTTGTAATACACATCGAGATGAACAAGTTTCATAGAGACTGGAACATAATTGTCATGTATTTGATGTCTACTAACATGGAATGGTAGCTAGAATTCAGTAAACAGGATGTGTAACATTGAGAGCTACAACATGGAGATAGTCAGGTAAACAGGAGGTGTCAGTAAACAGGATGGTCATAACATATTCAGGTACCAAATGGTGCTATATATGTCAGCCTACATGGAGATGGTCTAATCATGGAGATGTCAAACATGGAGATATCAGCTAACATAAGATGTGTATACTGAGGCTACAACAGGAGATGTAGTACATGGAGTTCAGTAACATGGAGTGTCAGTAACATTGAGATGTCAGAACAGGAGATGTCAGCAACATGGAGATGTCAGTAACATGGAGATGTCATAACATTGAGATGTCAGTAACATGGAGATGTCATAACTTCAGGAATCAAACAGGATTGTTAATATCAGTGCTACAACATGGAGGTTGTATAACATGAGGTCACCAACAGGATGGTGTCATTACTTCATGCAAAGGACTGGAATTGTCATATACTTAGAGCTACCAACAGGATGGTTGTATATACTTCAGGCCTACCAACAGGATGGTTGCTATATACTTCGGCATACAAACAGGATGGTTGCTATATACTTCAGGCCTACCAACAGGATGGATTGCTATATACTTCAGGCCTACCAACAGGATGTGCTATAACTGTCAGGCCTACAACGGAATGGTTGCTTATACTTCAGGCTCCAACAGGATGGTTGCTATATACTTCAGGCCACCAACAGGATGGTGTGTTAATACATTCAGGCCTACCAACAGGATAGTTGTTATACTTCAGGCCTACCAACAGGATGTTGTTAATAGCTTCAGGTCTAAAACAGGATGGTTGTTATACTTGGAGTCACCAACAGATGTTGAATCTTCAGGCCTAAACAGGATGTTGTTATATACATTCAGGCTGCACCAACAGGAATGGTTGTAATCATATTCAGGCTACCAACAGGATGGTTGTTATGTATTCAGGCCTACCAACAGAAATGGTTGTATATACTTCAGGCCTACCAACAGGATGGTTGTTAATCAGGCCTACCAACAGAGATAGTTAGTTATAACTTCGAGGCCTCACAACGGATGGTTGTATATACTTCAGGCCTACCAACAGGATGTTGTATATACTTCGATGTCATACAGACAGGATGGTTTTATATATTCAGGCCTACCAACAGGATGTTGTATATACTTCAGGCCTACCAACAGGATGGTTGTATAACTTCAGGCTGCAAACATGGATGTCATAACTCAGGTCTACCAACAGGAATGGTTCAATACTTGGGCCTACCAACAGGATGGTTGTTATAACATCAGGCCTCCAACAGGAGATGTAGTATACTTCAGGCCTACCAACAGGATGAGTTGTATATACTAGTTCAAACAGGATGGTTGTTAGTACTTCAGGCCTAAAGGATGTAGTATACTTAGGATGTCACAACAGGATGTGTGTAAATACTGCAGGCTCCAGAAATGGTTGCATGTACTTCAGGCTACCAACAGGATGGTGTGTAACATGGAGAGCCTACAACAGAGATGTGCTATAACTTCAGGCCTACTCAACAGGATGGTATGCAATACTTCAGGCCTACACAACAGAGATTGAGTTGTACTAAGTATACCAACGGATGGTTGTTATAACTAGCTGGCAACAGGATATTGTCATATGTTCAGGCCTACCAACAGGATGGTTGTATATACTTCAGGCCTACCAACAGGATGGTTGATATACTTCAGGCCTACAACAGGATGGTTGTTATATACTTCAGGCCTACCAACAGGATGGTTGCTTACTAGTACGATGTTCAGGCCTACCAACAGGATGGTTGTTATATACTTCAGGCCTACCAACAGGATGGTTGCTATATACTTCAGGCCTACCAACAGGATGGTTGCTATATACTTCAGGCCTACCAACAGGATGGTTGTTATATACTTCAGGCCTACCAACAGGATAGTTGTTATATACTTCAGGCCTACCAACAGGATGGTTGTTATATACTTCAGGCCTACAAACAGGATGGTTGTTATATACTTCAGGCCTACCAACAGGATGGTTGCTACATACTTCAGGCCTACCAACAGGCTGGTTGCTGTATACTTCAGGCCTACCAACAGGATGGTTGCTATATTCTTCAGGCCTACCAACAGGATGGTTGCTATATGCTTCAGGCCTACCAACAGGATGGTTGCTATATACTTCAGGTATACCAACAGGATGGTTGTTATATACTTCAGGCCTACCAACAGGATGGTTGCTATATACTTCAGGCCTACCAACAGGATGGTTGTTATATACTTCAGGCCTACCAACAGGATGGTTGCTATATACTTCAGGCCTATCAACAGGATGGTTGTTATATACTTCAGGTCTACCAACAGGATGGTTGCTATAGACTTCAGGCCTACCAACAGGATGGTTGTTATATGCTTCAGGCCTACCAACAGGATGGTTGCTATATACTTCAGGCCTACCAACAGGATGTTTGCTATATACTTCAGGTATACCAACAGGATGGTTGTTATATACTTCAGGCCTACCAACAGGATAATTGCTATATACTTCAGGCCTACCAACAGGATGGTTGTTATATACTTCAGGCCTACCAACAGGATGGTTGCTATATACTTCAGGTCTATCAACAGGATGGTTGTTATATACTTCAGGTCTACCAACAGGATGGTTGCTATAGACTTCAGGCCTACCAACAGGATGGTTGCTATATACTTCAGGCCTACCAGCAGGATGGTTGTTATGTTCTTCAGGCCTACCAACAGAGATGGTTGTTATATACTTCAGGCCTACCAACAGGATGGTTGCTATATACTTCAGGCCTACCAACAGGATGGCTGCTATATACTTCAGGCCTACCAACAGGATGGCTGCTATATACTTCAGGCCTACCAACAGGATGGTTGCTATATACTTCAGGCCTACCAACAGGATGTTTGCTATATACTTCAGGCCTACCAATAGGATGGTTGATATATACTTCGGGCCTACCAACAGGATGGTTGTTATATACTTCAGGCCTACTAACAGGATGGTTGTTATATACTTCAGGCCTACCAACAGGACTGTTGTTATATACTTCAGGCCTACCAACATGATGGTTGTTATATACTTCAGGCCTACCAACAGGATGGTTGCTATATACTTCATGACTACCAAGAGGATGGTTGTTATATACTTCAGGCCTACCAAGAGGATGGTTGTTATATACTTCAGGCCTACCAACAGGATGTTTGCTATATACTTCAGGCCTACCAACAGGATGGTTGCTATATACTTCAGGCCTACTAACAGGATGGTTGTTATATACTTCTTGCCTACCAAGAGGATGGTTGTTATATACTTCAGGCCTACCAAGAGGATGGTTGTTATATACTTCAGGCCTACCAATAAAGAACCTACACTTATGTGTTACTATTATTAAATTCGTAGGGAAGTGTAAAACCCGTTTGGGGTCACATATTGTCTAATGACTGGAAATAATCAGCTAGAATTCTTTGAATGAAAAATCTTTCATCGGCACTGTATATAAGACCTTCTTGCGCATGTACTGTGCCATTATTGAGGGACTGACTATATCAACTCCAGGCTGAGGGACTGATTACATAGACTCCTAGCTAAGGGACTGATTACATCGACTCATAACTTTCCTATCAAATTCTTGGATAGCTTTTCCCAAAGCTGTCCAAGAATTTAGAAATTTATTACTTGTTGTGTTCCCCACAAGTCAATAATGTTAAATAAGACACATTTACAGTCCAATGGTAGACCACTGATGGACTCCAGGCTGAGGGACTGACTACCTCAAACTCTTCCTCACCTTCTACTGTTTCTCTGCATTGGACTGAAGAAGCCACTGGCTGGGGATAGTTTTCCATAATAAAGATTCCCAAGTGTTGTAAAAGTGGCTTATTTACCATTAGTTCTTTAGTGTAGTGAAAAGTTGTGTAACCAAGTGTCTCAAGTTTTGCTGAAGATGTGACATGAAGCGTATTTAATTTCCTTTGTTTACATGGGCCAAATAGATTAAGTTTGATTACTATAGATAATGGAGACACGTATTGATACCGACAAGGTGTGGGAAGAGACACTTATGTACACTTCAGGACATTGGAAAAATAAACAAATGCAGTAGAATACGATCCTTTATTGACAACGTTTATAGGATGGAGAGTCAGGTGGAGAATGTTTGGTAGGTTGTGTCTGAGATGGACCCCATGGGACGGGCGGGTGTGTGTAGTTATGGAGGATAATAATGAAGAAGCTTCTTGGCAAGAGGTTCAGCTGGTGGAAATTGTTAGATATACAGATAAGTGATGATTCAAGGATTCTGCGGTATTGAGTGATATAGTCTCTGGCGATAAGTTTAGCGTTTCTGTAGTTGATTAAATGGTTGTTGAAGTGTCAGTGTTGAACACAGGCGTTCCTTAAATCGTCCGATCTGCTTGCGTACTGGTCCTCTGAAATACGTGTTTGGAGGTCTCTGGATATTTCGCCCACGTATAATTGGATGCAGTCATTACAAGGGATTATGTATAGCCCTGCAGATGATTGAACCTTGTCCTGTCTGTTACTGGTAATGTCCTTGATGGTGGTGGATATGGAGGCAGATACTTGGAATGAGGTATTCGAAAAGATGTTGGAAATGTGTTTGGAAACGGAGTTGATGGGGAGGATTATGTATCTCTTCTCGGCAGTGTCTTCTCTGGGTGAGTTAAAGATGTTATATGTCCAGTGTCTGAAGTCTCTAATGAAGTGACGAGGATAGTGAAGTTTAGAAAATACTTCTTCACTTAGAGAGCATTCTTCCTCAAGGAACTCACTGCTAAAGATTCCAGTTTTGGTGTCTTGGTTAAATAGAAGTGGAGAACATTGTGTTGGTTGGTAGGTTTTTCATAGACATTAAAACGAAGTTCTTGGGCTCATCTCCTCTTGAATAGGCAGAGCTACCCACCAACTCTCAGGGCTTCTTGCTAAACACCTTTCTAAACTCTTGTACACAATCAGCCGAGCACATCTTAAACACTGATGATTTCCTCAGTCGCATTCGCAACATTAACATCAAGAACAAGAAACTCTCTAGTTGACATAACATTCCTATTCACCAAGGTACCTACTACACAAGTCATTGATCTCCTGCACAGGAAAATTGACGACTCGCTTGACCTTCCTATTCCAGCCAGCGATTTCATCGACCTTGTTGAACTATGTGTGGGCTTTACATGTTTCTCTTTCGAAAATAAACTTTTTCAGCAGACTTTTGGACTTCCCATGGGATCCCCACTTAATACCGTACTGGCGAACCTATACATGGAACATCTGGAAGCCGAGCGATTTTCCTCTGTTATTCCCTCTTCTGTCACCTGGCTCCGTTATGTTGACGACATTCTCATCATAACTCCCAGACGCTTCAACGTTCAAGCTCTCCAACACGAACTCAACCAGGTTGAGCCATCAATCCAGTTCACACTAGAAGAAGAAGTCAACAACACTCTTCCTTTCCTTGATGTTCTTCTCTGCAAAGCTGACCATGAACTTCGTTTTAAAGTCTATCGAAAACCTACCAACCAACACGATCTTCTCCACTTCTACTCTCACCACGACAACAAGACTAAACGTGGTGTAATTATAGGCTTTTTCCTGCGCGCACTCAGAATCTGCAGCAGTGAGTTCCTTGAGGAAGAATGCTCCCTCAGTGAAGAAGTATTTTCTAAACTTCACTATCCTCGTCACTTCATTAGAGACTTCAGACACTGGACAAATAACATCTTTAACTCACCCAGAGAAGACACTGCCGAGAAGAGATACATAGTCCTCCCCACCAACTCCGTTTCCAAACACATTTCCAACATCTTTTCCAATACCTCATTCCGAGTGTCTACCTCCACATCCACCACCATCAAGGGCATCACCAGTAATAGAAAGGACAAGGTTCAATCCTCTGCAGGGCTATACATAATCCCTTGCAATGATTGCAACAAATTATATGTATACCTGGAGAGGGTTTCGGGGGTCAACGCCCCAGCGGCCCGGTCTGTGACCAGGCCTCATGGTGGATCAGGGCCTGATCAACCAAGGTTGTTACTGTTGGTCGCACGCAACCTGACGTACAAACCACAGCCTGGTTGGTCAGGTACTGACTTCAGGTGCCTGTCCAGTGCCTGCTTTAAGACAGTAAGGGGTCTATTGGTAATCCCCCTTATGTATGCTGGGAGGCAGTTGAACAGTCTTGGGCCCCTGACACTTATTGTGTTGTCTCTTATCATGCTAGTGGCACCCCTGCTTTTTATTGGTGGATGTTGCATCGTCTGCCGAGACTATTGCTTTCATAGGGAGTGATTTTCGTGTGCAAGTTTGGTACTAATCCCTCTAGGATTTTCCAAGTGTATATAATAATGTATCTCTCCCGCCTGCGTTCTAGGGAGTACAGGTTGAGGAACTTCAAGAGTTCCCAGTAATTGAGGTGTTTTATCGCAGTTATGTGTGCCATGAAGGTTCTCTGCACATTTTCTAGTTCAGCAATTTCACCTGCCTTGAAAGGTGCAGTTAGTGTGCAGCAATATTCCAGCCTAGATAGAACAAGCGACCTGAAGAGTGTCATCATGGGTTTGGCATCCCTAGTTTTGAAGGTTCTCATTATCCATCCTGTCATTTTTCTAGCAGATGTGATTGATAGTGTTATGGTCCTTGAAGGTGAGATCCTCTGACATTATCACTCCCAGGTCTTTGACATTAGTTTTTCGCTCTATTGTGTGGTTGGAATTTGTTTTATACTCCGATATAGTTTTAATTTCCTCACGTTTTCCATATCGGAGTAATTGAAATTTCTCATCATTGAACTTCATATTGTTTTCTGCAGCCCATTTAAAGATTTGGTTGATGTCTGCTTGGAGTCTTGCAGTGTCTTCAATGGAGGACACTGTCATGCAAATTCGGGTGTCATCTGCAAAAGGAAGACACGGTGCTGTGGCTTACATCCCTGTCTATGTCAGATATGAGGATGAGGAACAAGATGGGAGCGAGTACTGTGCCTTGTGGAACAGAGATTTTCACAGTAGCCGCCTCAGACTTTACTCTGTTGACTATTACTCTTTGTGTTCTATTTGTTAGGAAATTATAGATCCATCTACCAACTTTTCCTGTTATTCCTTTACCACGCATTTTGTGTGCTATTACACCATGGTCACACTTGTCAAAGGCTTTTGCAAAGTCTGTGTATATAACATCTGCTTTTTGTTTGTCTTATAGAGCATCCAGGACCTTGTCGTAGTGGTCCAGTAGCTGGTACAGACAGGAGCGACCTGCTCTAAACCCATGTTGCCCTGGGTTGTGTAACTGATGGGTATCTAGATGGGTGGCGATCTTGCTTCTTAGAACCCTTTCAAAGATTTTTATGATATGGGACGTTAGTGCTATCGATCTGTAGTTATTTGCCAGTGCTTTACTGCCCCCTTTGTAGAGTGGGGCTATGTCTGTTGTTTTTAGTAACTGCGGGACGACCCCAGTGTCCATGCTCCCTCTCCATAGGATGTTAAAAGCACATGATAGGGGTTTCATGCAGTTCTTGATGAACACGGAGTTCCATGAGTCTGGGCCTGGAGCCTAAGTAGGGACCCAATACTGGATGTTGTTCTCCACTTTGATTTGGCATAAGAAAAGAAATATTTTGGGTTTCTTTAAATTTCATTTATGGCTTTTAGTTCTTCCCGCGTATTTTGGCTCCTGTAAGATTCCTTTACCTTTAGTTCGATGTTTTCTATTTCTCTGACCAGCGTCTCCCTACGTATTACAGATATATTGGTCTCTTTTAGCCGCCTGTTATTCTTTGCCTTCGCCTGTATAGGGAGCGCCTTTCGCTTTCTAGTGCCTGGACTATATACCTGGACTATACCTCCTTTTCCTTTAAGGATATGCCTTGAGCATACCTCAAGTGCCACAGAGTTAATTTGTTCTAGACATAGGTTAGGATCCGTGTTGCTTAGGCTGTCTTCCCAGTTTATATCACTTAGGACCTGGTTTGTCGGTCTGGGGCCCCGTGCATACCTGTTTGTACCTCTATCATGTTGTGATCCAGAGACCTCCAAACACGTATTTCAGAACAGCAGTACGCAGGCAGATCGGGCGATTTAAGGGACGCCTTTGTTCAACATTGACACTTCAACAACCATTTAATCAACTACAGAAACGCAAAACTTATCGCCAGAGAAGAAAACACTCAATACCGCAGAATCCTCGAATCATCACTTATCTGTATATCTGACAATTTCCACCAGAACAACGGCTTCTGTAACAGCTGAACCCCTTGCCACGAAACTTCTCCATCATTATCGTATATAACTACATACACACCCGCCCGTCTCATGGGGGTTCTTATCACATCCAACCTATCAAACATTCTCAGCGGTCCCTTACAGGTCTCCCCCTGACTCTCCACACTATAAATACTCATGTACTCTTTACCCAGGTAGATGTGTTTGTGACTTGATAAAGTCCACTGTATGGGCGAAACATTGTCAATAAAAGATCACATTGTACTGCATTTGTTTATTTTTCCATCGTGTCGGTATTTTATCCATTTATCTCCAGTTCAGGACATTTATTAAAGGAAACGTTTCGACACGAGTGGCTTCTTCAGTCCTAATACAATGAATTTTTTTTATTTGATTGAGTGGTCAGGAACTGCGTCCTGACAGGTCTTAATCCTAAGATGACCCGTCTGAGGAGCTCGAAGATGTCGATATAATTCAGCTGTTCTGTGGCCGAGATCAGGGTCTTTCTGTAGTCCCTGTGCGTTCCACGACAAACAATTTTATGTTCAACAACGGGCTGAGGCCATCAGACCCCCTATCATTGTCTCTGGGCCTCCTGTGTTGGATGATCTGGTAAATTTGCCAATAAACGCGTAGCTTCTGTGTTGTACATGCGTATGTTATTGAAGGTCTTCACAGTAGTTCTGAATGTCTCTTTGTTTTCTTCTGAGTCTATCAAGTCGCATATGATATCGGTGAAGCACGTGATAGTCGACATCATTTGATGGCTCAGGGGTAAAGTGCTCCTCAGTGGTGACTGTTGTGGTGCTAGGGTTGACGCGTTGGCTGCAGTCTGTTGCTGCAGCATGGGGGCTGCTGGCTGCCGTTGTCAGGTGGGAGTTTAAGCAGGAGAATCACAAGCTGGCTGAGCGACCTCGTCACTGATGTTTCCTCGGCGCAGTGACCGAGGAAGTGGCTCTGGATTCCGTGTTATTGTAGCCTCCTCTGGACGAGGCTGCTGCTCAGTGGTGAGGGCTCTACCTGGAGTTAGAGGCTGAACAACTGGAGTTTCCCATGCAGCCTTGACACGGCGGAGCCTCTCAGGGCAGTGCAGGTTCCAAGCATGATGTTTCTTGCTTCAGTTCGGAGATCGAGGTTCCGTAGCTTCACCTCTTCAGTTTATTCCATCAGTCCTTGGGAGAGCGAGACCCGCTACTGCATGCTTCTTAAAATAGACATCGGGCGCTGAGGTGGTTGTACCTGTGGCACCTGAAGCACCTCAACGGCTATGGGTTCTACACACTAACCGTGTTGGATCAAGATCTGCCGTCCTTTTTGGCTTGGAGCCGCTCAACTTTCATGATGTTTTTGTTACTGTGGATTGCAGGGAGAGGCATGTCTAGCGGACAGCGCATTAATAAGCCTTTTGTCACTCGCTCTATGGATTTTAGTTCTGTGAGAGCGAGTGGTGATTCGAGATGGTTCACCTTCTGCAGTACCTCATAGGACTCCGTGTTTCAGGGAGTGAGAATAAACTCTCCTTTTAGGTGTGGGAACATTGATATCTTCAGACAGTATTTTCTCTCCAGGTGAACTATAGCAGCATAAGGAATGTCATGTTGTCCTTTGTTGATGAGTCTGAATTCGTTACCTACGGATGTTTTAGTTTGACTGATCTGCAGAGAAACACTCTGCCTCCCCTTGGATTTCGAAGATCGTACTTCCTGCCAACCTTCGTCATACGGTACTTTTGCGAGTGGTCTCGCAGCTTCTTCGCAAGAACTGCGCCCCACAATTCCAAATCCGAATCTTCGGTTGAGTCCTTGGAAGATCGTTACCTCTTTCCTTTGGAAGTAGCCATGAACTTCCGGGTGACTGTCTCGTCCATACAGAGAAAACTAAGAAACGAGTATTATTACGACTGAAGAAGCTACTCGTGACGAAACGATTTCTTTAATAAATGTCCCAAACTGTACATAAGTGTCATTTTCCACGCAAGAGATAATGCATGTATGTGCAGAGTGTAAATTATGTCACTTAGACGAGGTCACTGAACACCTCGTATCCTTTACACACTTCAAACATTCAGTCGTATAGATACCTGGAGTATACTTGGAGTATACCTGGAGTATAAATGCAATATACTTGGAGTATACCTGGACTATACCTGGAGTATACTTGGACTATACCTGGAGTATACTTGGACTATACCTGGAGAATACCTGGAGTATGCTTGGGCTATATTTGGAGTATACTTGGACTATACCTGGAGTATACTTGGAGTACACCTGGAGTATACTTGGAGTATACCTGGAGTATACTTGGACTATACTTAGAGTATATCTGGAGTATACTTGGACTATACCTGGAGTATACTTAGACTATACCTGGAGTACTCTTGGAGTATACTTGGAGTACTCTTGGAGTATACTTGGAGTATACCTGGAGTATACTTGGAGTATACCTGGAGTATACTTAGAGAATACCTAGAGTATACTTGGACTATACCTGGAGTATACTTGGAGTACACCAGGAGTATACTTGGACTATACCTGGAGTATACTTGGACTATATACCTGGAGTATACTTGGACTATACCTGGAGTATACTGGGAGTATACCTGGAGAATACTTGGAGTATACCTGGAGTATACTTGAGTATACCTGAGTATACTTGGAGTATACCTGGAGTATACTTGGAGTATACCTGGAGTATACTTGGACTATACCTGGAGTATACTTGGACTATACCTGGACTATACTTCGACTATACCTGGAGTATGCTTTGACTATACTTGGAGTATACTTGGACTATACCTGGAGTATACTTGGACTATACCTGGAGTATACTTGGACTATACCTGGAGTATACTTGGAGTATACCTGGAGTATACTTGGACTATACCTGGAGTATACT